>APFE031127049.1:38427-48838 GCA_000404065.3 Pinus taeda
TCTTCAATAGATGAGATGACCAATAGGGTAACACTGATTTTAGGCTAGTAAACTGATCAAAAGGGTTGATTTGAGGTTTTTAGGGTTTTTGGTGGCAAATTGAGGGGATGGCAATTTTGGGTGCGGGGATTGGACACAGTTTCTGCAGGGGGTTCTTTGGGGCGAGGTAGGAGAAAGTATTGATGCCTTTGATTGAGGTGGATGATTAGTAATGACAGGTGAGGAGTTAAGGAGAGCAAACAATAACTTTGAATTCTCCTTAAACAGTAGAAAACATTGAAATTAAACAAACTTAAAAGCAGAGCATGACAGTCATGAATTCTTACTTTAACACTTCGTTTTCTTAATGTGCAGAAGGAAAAGAAAGGAAATGATTCACATAACACACTTACAGGTACATAGAGAAACACACCATCAATACATGTAACCACAAGAATCCCAAAAAGGACTGCAAAACCCTGGTCTTCCTTAGCCAAAAATTGCAGAGATACAGTGAAATAATACAATGATAGCTTCTCCCTCAAGAGTTCAACCATGAAAATGAGCAATAAAGTACATAATATAGATCATCTAACCTCTTTCCCTGCCTCCATGGGTCGAGCTCACTATCCTAGGAGCTGTTTCAACCAATTCTAAACTGAGCACTGAAAACTAGGTAGTCAAAACAACTTGCCTCTATAAGCTAGGAAACCAATTCATTCATTAAATTTTTGCCTATCTCATGAATGAATCTTCTAGAAGAGATAAATGAGTGTCAAAATATCATAAAATTACATCATTTACATCAAGGAGGATCAAAATCCACTCCAAAAAGTCAAACCTAGTCAAAACTGCGTTTTGCTAAGCTATAGGTACAATTTCTGTGAAAATTGCCCAATGGGTCGCGCACTGATTCTGAACGGGTCGCGTACCTTTGGAGCAGTTTTTGAGGCACTTCCAGGTGTCCAAATGAGGCAAACGTGAGCTTGTTGGAAAGGTCTAGATGTCTACTTTCCAACCCAAGTGGAATTTCTGAATTTGGTGTCCATTTGCCCCTCCAAAATTGCAATCTCCCAAGACTGCTTCCTGTGTGTCAAAAAGGTGGCAGAAAGTCATTTTTGCTTGTTTTTTTTTTGACCTTCTGTGAGGCTCAAAACTTGGTGAAATTTCTTGGTCTTTGCTGAGAAAGTGTATTTTTGCATGAAAAATCCAAAAATGCAAAATTTTCCTGAAATGGACCTCCCAATCGAAAGGGTCGCGCACGGTGTGCGACCAGTTGGTGGAGAAACCCTGTTTTTTGACCAAAAATTCACAATTGACAAAATTTTCTCCAAATTTCTTGAAATTTGGGCTGGGAGTCCCCAATCAAGTACCATGCTCAGTCAAAGAGGCTTTGGCCAAAATTTGGAGTGGATCGGGCCTTTTCTGTCGTTTTAGTGCCTTGGCCAACCTCCTAGGATCTGGCGATTGTAATTTTGACATTTCTCATGACACCTGTGCAAAAAGTGAAGGAGGTTTTTCTTCTTTAGAATGTTGTGGACAAAAACCTCTGTCAGTTTTCCCAAATTCATCTTTTATTGCTCTGAAACACCATTTGAGTGAAACTTATCCCGATGTGTGAAACAAGGAATTTTGTCGAAATGAAGGGGATAAGGGGCTTCTAAATTCTTGGGGAAATTTTTGGAAGTAGGGAGGGATGTTAAGAAGCAAGGGAAAGTGGAATCTCAGAGATTAAGTGAGGGGAAGGGGTCCAAAAGGGCAAAACACAGGCCAAACCTAGAAAATTGCCAGGTTGTAGCTAGAAACTAGGGTTTATGCTAAAATGAGGAATTTGGGGAATCTCGGTGATGGGAAGCATTTGGTAAGGTACTTTAAGGATAGGTGAAGGTGTATGAACATCAGGAAACAAATTTTGCCGATGATTTGACCGTCCAAGAGAAATTGCCTCCAAAACCCTAGGAGAGGGAAATGACCTTACCTAGGCGCAACTGAAGCATGAACAAGATGTAAAATGACCCAATGGGACCTGACATGATGATGAAAACCCTATGAATGATGATAGACTCAGCTGAATAGTGACATAGATTGGCATTTGGGCAACTTTGAAAAGAGTGAGAGCAAACCCTAGACCTAATGCCTAGTGACCAAATTTTGCTTGAAGACTCACTAAAATGACAAATTTTGACCTTGACACTTCAAAATCACTTTGTAAGAGCATATTTGATCACTGGAGGAAGGCTGGAAAGACTGACACTAACATTGGCTCCAATGGGGATGGTAGCTCCTTGGAGGTACCAAGAACCTCAGACCTCTGGGAGAGCAGACCAGTGCTTTCAGCCATTGGGCAATGGAGTCAAAAACTCAAGCTGAAATGCATGACTGAAAACCAACTCAAACTAACTTAACAACAAGACTAAAAATGGACTAACAAAGGACTCATGACTCAACTAAAAACTAACTCAATACTTAAACACAATCGACCAACTGAAAATGATGCTCAAAGTGGAGCTTATTCATCACAACCTACTCTAACAGTTTCATTCATCATCTGATCAAGTGAAATGAAACAACCAATGCAACCAAGTAAGTATCTCATCTGTTGTTTGAAATCTCCGCAAGTTCTCACTTATGACCAACAAGAGAGAACTACTGAAAGGCAACTGCCATGACAACTTAGAAACAGATCCATTGAATGATATGAATTCTCTATCCGCCTCCAAAAACACTGCATAAGGATCATGAAATTCAAGCACACTGGAACTTAGCTCATCTAATAGATTACTTCTCGTGTCCTCATACCATGAATGCAAACTTTGATCTGAGCCTTGTGACGAGACCTCTACTGAAAATGACAAAGAAACCGGCTGCCGGATCAAGTTTGTATCAATACACGTTTCAAGCTTCAATGGAGAAAGACTTTGACTGCAAACCTCATCCAAAACATCAGCTATTGGATCATGAAAAACTTGAAAAGACTGCTGCAAACCATTTTCTATTGGTTCCAATGTGATTATATGATTGCCTACATGTCGCTCATTTTTTACTGAAGATGTATTATGCAAATTTCCCTTCAAAAGATGAAATGATTCAAAACAGAAAGGAAGAGAACTTTCTTGTATCATTTGATCATATGTGTCAGCTTCCATGCCGTCATCTGCAACTTGAAAATCAATGGCATTCGGGGGCTGCAATTCTCGATATGACAAGTCTTGAACAAGGTTTTCATTACTCTCAAAATGGTCCAAATCAAAACCTGTTGACAGCTGATTTCTGATTGCATGGAAGTTGTCTCTGATGAACTGACATGAATTATAAACAAAAAGGCAAAGATCCTTCACTTACTTCAAAATTTGTTGCACTTTCCTTGTCACTGTCATAGCTGATATGTGATGGCTGAACATTGTATTCAAGCTGCTGAAAATGAACTTTTTCCTCCCACCAACTAGCTGCTAGTTTGTCTATAAGATTAGCTTTTGTTTGGAGAACATAATCATCATCATACTCATCATACTGAGGCAAATCATCAGTATAAAACATATCATCAAAGATGCAGGTCATATCAACATTTCTTTCTTCGCCAAGGTGATCTACAAAACAATCATTATCAGATCTATGACAACTAGGATAAGAAACAAAATGTTTTGGAGCAACAACTTGTTCTTCTTCAATCAGTGAGCCATGAGCTAGAACATAATCATTCCTCGCATTAATATTGTCCATCATCTTTTCTACTGCACTTACCAAACTGTCAAGCTTTATCTCTAGAGATGTTGATTCGGCCGGATCTATGTTTTTCATCTCTTCTTCCTTCATCCTTGCCCTTCGGATCAACAGATGCGCCTCTACATTCACTGCACTGTTTTGCATCTCGTGAAGTGTTGCAATATCCCTCTCTCTCAACTGAAACTCCATCGTCGGATCAAAGGCACCCAGATAGTGCAAGAGAGCAGATCTAGGAGTAGGCCTTATATCAGCTGGCATCAAATAATAAACTTGATTAAATCTGGCCGAAAACTGTTGTACTGTCTCCCCTGGCAATCTTTTCAGCTGGTTATACTCTTCTACAATCAAGAAAAGGTTCTGCCCGATCATCCACCTGTCGAGAAAAACTGACAAATTGCTGGAAATCTGAGATGCTTGCATCAGGCAGGGCTTTGAAAGAACTCTTCACTTTGGCTTGCAAAGAAAGAGCAAAAAGCCTTATACTAACATCTTCTTCATCAACTTCAAAAAGATCTAGAAAATTCTCAAAATTCTGCACATGTTGCTCAGCGTTGAAATTTTTACTTTCACCATCAAACCTCGGCAAGTATAGATCATAGTTTTTGGGGAAAGCATGGAGGACAGAAGGTAAAACAAGAGGTTTATACTGATTTGAAATTTTACAAGGTGTAGGGGTATGTACAACAGGTATAGAATTAGACTTGGTTGCTTGGGGCTCATCAATTTGAAGACAGTCATCACAAAATTCGGAAAAAGGATCTTGACCAAGCTCAAAGGCATGCAAATCTTTGGTTTTCACACTTTTCAAAGGGAAAGAATCAACTGCAGGCCGAGGATCTCTTCTCAAGCATAGTATACTTTGCAAAGCCCTCTTTACATTATTGGGAAAAGAGAATAAATAATTTATGACAAAGAACAAAATGTCTTGGATGAAATTCCAACTTGAATACCTGATCTGTCCATGTTGTCCTTTCATGTTTTTGCTGGTTGGGATCATTCTCCAGTGGAGTCTTTGGATCTGATCTCGAAAATGATTTAGAGTCGCCAGGTGAATGATTTCAGCCTTGCCAATGTCTGATCGTTGTACACCATCAACAATCAGATTTGAACTCGATACATGTACTGGGTCAATTTATAAGTTAAGTGTTACGATTACAAGCTAGACTGGAGATCGACTGAAGCAGCATTTATCTACTATGCACTCGCAGAGAAATGTGCAGTTCAAAGGCTACCTGGCGTGACCTCAGACTCCGTCTGTAGCTATAAATCAAATAACACTAACAAGCAAACCAGTTCTTCCCCAGTATGGTCGCCAATATGTTAGCGCTCAAATCTACCTTAGGCTGAAATAAGGTAAGACTCAAGGCTACATCAAACCATGCTCAGCCTCGTAGCTAGCCCTACGAGGATACGGGAGGGATCTCTCCGGGTCAATCTCGGCAAAAGGTAATCAATGAGGCTCGAGATGACTAAAAAAAAGGCTAATTTTAGGCTAGATATGCAATACAAAGGTTTGATTTGAGTTTTTAGGAGTTTTTGTGTTGAAACAAGGAAAGGCAAATTTTGGGTGCGGGGGTAAGGCACAGTTTTTTGCAGAGGTCTATTTGGGGCAAGGTAGGCAATTGTCTTGATGCTTTAAAAGGGAATGAATGGGTAGATCAGACTGGTGAGGAGCTAAAGAGAGCAAGAATCTTTCAAGGATTCTCCTTAAACGGATGAAAACATGGAACATCAAACAAACTTAAAGGCGGAGCATAACCACCGATGGACTCTACCTTAACACTTCATTTGTTCAATTGCGGAAGATGAAAGAAGGAAAATGATACACATAAAAACTTACATTTACTGAAAGAAGCACACCATCAAAAATAAAGCCACATGGATCCCAAACAGTGCTGCAAAACCTTGGTCTTTCCTTAGCCAAAAATGCAGAGAAAATATGTACAATAGTATGCCAAAGCAATCCCAAGTGTCCAACCTCTCCAACCTCTTAAAATGATTGAGAAATTACATCATATAGACCATACTAACCCCTTTCCTTGCCTCTAGGGGTCGAGCTCATCATTCTAGGAGCTGTTTGAACTAATTCTAAAAAAGGACCTGAAATCTAGGTAGTCAAACAACTTACCCCTATATGCTAGGAAACTGGTTCATTCATTTAATTTTCACCTTTTAGTGAATGAATACTCTAGAACAAGTAAAAATGTGCCAAAATTACATCATAGTTATTAAATTACATCATGAGAGTATCAAGAAGCAAAACTGGTCAAAACTGGGTGAATCTCTGAGCTGAACAGTGAAAATTTGACCAAAACTCTTTGTGCGTCGCGCGCCTGAGCTCTATGCATCGCGTGCCTTTCAAACTACTTTTGGGGCACTTCTTGACATCAAAATCAAGCTCACAATAGCTGGTTGGAAAGCCCTGGATGTCTGCTATCCAGCCCAAGTCGAATTTCCCAATTTGGAGCTCATTTTCCCCTTCAAAATATCATTCTCCCAGAAGTACTTCCTGCTGGAGCAAAAGGTGGCAGCAAGGTGGTTTTCATGGTGTTTTTGGCCCTTTTGATCATCCAAAACTTGATGAAATGCCTTAGCCATACTAGATCATGCATAACTTACCATGAAAAATCCAAAACTATAAAGTTTTAATCCAGCAAGTGTCCCAATCATAAGCGTGTGCGTCGACGCGCTACGCATTGAGCTGAAAAACCTGTTTTTAGGCCAAAATTTTTCAAAATGACAAAAATTTCTCTGAATTTGCTCAAATTTGGAATGAAGATCCTCCATCATGTATCATGGCCAGCCAACTAAGCCTCGGCCAAAATCCGGAGTGGATCAAGTGTTTCACGATGCTTCAGTGTCCTCCTGGTGTATGCAGTGTAGTGGTGCAATCTTTGTCTTGGTCATATAATATATCGATGTCCGCCTCCATGATGTTGCAAAATCTGTGTTGGCTTGAATGAGATGAAGAATGAGGATTTGGTGCTTTTGTTTTAAACGCAAAATGTGGGAGGAACTATGGGAAATGGGAGATATGGAATGTTTTGGCACCAAAGTCAAATTCTAAAACTTCAAATTCAAACCCTAAAGGGGAATTTCTTTACAAGAGAGTAGGGTTTGTGTTTTTCAAGATTCATACTCTTACAACCGATCTTCAAATAACTCCAAACATTGACGAAAGATAATAGAAAGATGATTTAAACTTACATGGGGCAAAGGAGACTGAGAGAATTTGAATTTTGAAGAGCAGTAGCAAAAATTTTGAGTTCTGTCCCAATGCGTTGCGCGCTCCCAATGTGTCGCGCGCTCCCAATGCGTCGCGCGCATGCAAATTTACACTGGCCAATGGAGCCCAGTGCGTCGCACGCACCCAATGCGTCGTGCGCTACATGGTGTATTTTGCAGGAGTCTTTGGAGGCCTTCCCGGTATCGAACATGGGTGTAGGATAGCTCGTTGGAAATGTCTTTGAGTCTACTTTCCGAACCAACTGGAATTGTTCAATTTGGATTTCATTTGCTTTGTCAAAAATCAAATATCCCAAGACTGGTCAAAATGTGCCAAACGAGGCTGCCTCAAGGCAAAGTGCTGTTGCAGTCAACTTTGGAATGCCTTCCTCAACTCCAAATTGAGCTCATGATAGTTCAGTGGAAAGATATTTTTGTCTCGTTAGCCTTTGATGCATCAAGAAAGTTATTTGGCCAACCAAGCTAAGCGAAAACGTGATTTTCTCAAGGTCACTTCAGAGGTGCATCAATTCTCCCGAGGCGATTGTATTTTTGACATTTCTCTAATACCATGACACCTGTGTAAAAAGTGAAGGAGGGTTTTCTTCCTTGGCCTGTTGTGGACAAAAACCTCTCTCAGGTTTTCAAAATTCTTCTTTGATTGCTCTGGAACATCTTTTGAGTGAAACTTATCCTGATGTGTGAAACAAGGAATTTTGTCGAAATGAAGCGAAATGAAGGGGATAAGGGGCTTCTAAGTTCTTGGGGAAATTTTCGTAAGTAGGGAGGGATGTTAGGAAGTAGGGGAAAGTCGAATCTCAGAGATCGAGTGAGGGGAAGGGGTCCAAAAGGGAAAAACACAGGCCTAGCCTAGAAAATTGCCAAGTTGTGGCAAGAAACTAGGGTTTGTGCAAAAATGAGGAATTTGGGGGATCTCAGTGATGGGAAGTGTTTAATAAGGTACATTAATGATAGGGGAAAGTGTATGAACATCAGGATACAAGTGTTTCTAATGATTTGACAATCCAAGAGAAATTACCTCCAAAACCGTAGGAGAGGGAAATGGACCTTACCTAGGCACAACTGAAGCAAGAACAAGCTGTAAAATGACCCAATGGAACTTGAAATGATGTGACAACACTCTGAATGATGGTACACTCAGTTGAATGGTGACATGAACCGACATTTGGATAAATTTGAAAGGAGTGAAAGCAAACCCTAGACCTAATGCCTAGTGACCAAAGTTTGCTTGAAGACTCACTGAAATGACAAAATTTGACCTTGACACTCTGAGACCACTTTGTAAGACCATATTTGATCACTGGAGGAAGGCTGGAAAGACTGACACTAATAGGCAGAAGCATGCAATACAACAGTTTATGTGCAGAACCATTGTCCTCACAGGATACTTGGCATGAGTACACCCGAGGAGGCTTATTCTGGTAAGAGGCATGATATTTTTCATTTGAGGGTTTTTGGTGCTAATGTTTACATGCATGTGATGGAGGATGCCAGGAAGAAGTTGGAGATGACTGTAGAGGTTGGGATATTTGTGGGGTACACTGATACGCCCCACAACTATCGTGTGTATTTTCCAGACAGTGGCAAAACTGTTGTGTGACGGGATATAAAATTTCAGGAGGAGAAAGCCATGAAGTGTTCGCTTGAGAGGGAGCCACACTTGCATGCACATGAGGAGCTATTAGTTCCTAAGGATGAGCTTCAGGACGTGGATCAACCACAGGACGAAGTTCATGGAGTGGTAGAGATCACTCATGCAGTGCCAACCATCAGAGGGTGAAAGTGCTTGACAGAAGTTGAGCGACTAGCTCAAGATGCAGAGAAAGTTGTAGGACCACCTATATCCCAACACAGGCAGAGATAGTCACTTGATTGGTACACTGGATACATGGCTCTTATGAGCAAATGTGTCATGACTGAGCCATCCTCTTTCGAGGAAGCTGTGGAGGATCCCGCATGGGTAGACGCCATGGTTGAAGAGTATGATTCGATTGTCAGAAACAGTGCATGGGAGATTGTCCCAAGATCGGAAGGGAAATCAGTGGTGGGTTCGAGATGGATCTACAAAGTTAAGCAAGTAGCTGATGGGACTGTGGAGAAGTACAAGGCAAGATTTGTTGCCCAAGGCTTTTCACAGATAGAGGGGATCGATTATGAGGAGACCTTTGCACCTATCGCAAGGTATTCTTCCATACAGACGATTCTTGCTCTTTGAGTGCAGATGGGATGGCACATTCCTCAGACGGATGTGAATACTGCATTCCTTAATGGAGTCATTGAGGAGGAGGTGTACATTGAGCAACCCAAAGGTTTTGAGATCTTCAGCAGCGAGTCGCATGTGTGCAGGCTCAAGAGAGCGTTGTATGGGTTGAAACAAGCACCACGTGCTTGGTACACACAGATAGACAAATATTTCACTGGACTTGGATTATCCAAGAGTGAGGCGGATCCTAACCTATACCAGATTGTGGTGGAGGGTAAGTTGCTTATCATTGTACTGTATGTATATGATTTGATTCTAACGGGTGATGAGTTGTTGATACTTTCATGCAAGGATGATCTTGCTAAGGAGTTTGAGATGAAGGACTTGGGCCTCCTTCATTATTTCCTAGGATTGGAAATCTGGCAGCACAATGATGGACTATTTGTTTCTCAAGGCAAGTATGCTCGGGAGATACTGGAGAAGTTCAACATGCATGGCTGCAAGCCTGTTGATACTCCTCTTCCTAGAGGTTGGAGGAAGGAGGATGCCACTTCAGCAGAAGAATTGGATGCCACTGTTTATCGACAGTTGGTGGGGTCGCTTATGTATCTGGTCAATACACGACCCGATATATGCTATGCTGTTAACGAGCTTTCACAAGCTATGGTTAAGCCAACCAAGCTCTTCTGGAAGGCGGGCAAGCATGTATTGCGTTAGTTGAGAGGCACATCGGGATATGGATTGTGGTACATACAGGAGGATGAGGTGAAGCTATGTGGCTTCACGGATGCAGATTGGGCAGGAAGCCCAACGGATAGAAAGAGCACATCAAGAGGGGTCTTCAGTATTGGGTCGACAGCAGTTTCTTGGTACAGCAGGAAGTAGAGATTTGTGGCACTCAGTTCAGCAGAGGTTGAGCATATGGCAGCAAGTTTGGCTGCATGCGAGGCTATATGGATGAGGAAGATTCTGGTTGGTTTGTTCGGTTCTCATTTAGAGCCTACTGTGATTTACTGTGATAGCCAGAGTTGCATTAAACTCTTGGCAAATCCTGTATTTCATGATAGATCTAAGCATATTGACATCAGGTACCATCATATTAGAGATTGTGTGTAGCGGAGAATCATGTTACTTTCATACATTCCAACGGAGGATCAGGACATTGATATCTTGATGAAGGCGCTCACCAGGAGCAAATTCGAATACCACCGAGGCAGGATAGGGGTTGTTGATAATCCATATCTTGTTGAGAGGGAGTGT
>APFE031127049.1:48939-155081 GCA_000404065.3 Pinus taeda
TTGAGATTGCAACAAGAGATGGAGCTTAGTGAAAAGAGTCGCCTTCACTAAGTGGGCCCGCAGGCTATTTTTGGCGCAAGTCTATTTTTAGACTATGTGTATTTTTAGACATATGGATCATGGTCTATGAGTTGCAGAATGTTGTTTATGGATGATTGGTCAAGTTGGCAAAAATAGATGGACTTCTATTTTTAGACAACAGCAGTGACACTGTCAAGTCTAAATATAGAGCAGTCAAATATTATTAGCTCATAATAATATTTAGACTATAAACTTTATCTTATTCTCTTGGAGCACCTCAATTGGAGCTACAGATGTGGCACATGCAGCTAACAGAAGGAAACACGTGGTTACCTATGGGTTGACTAAGCTATTGCATGCAGGACTTCAGTTAGAACTCAACTGGTTGAGTTTAGTGGAGCTGGAGGTGGAGTTGATGGAGTTGTGTTCAGTTTGACTTGGTTGAACTGGTTGTATTTAGTCTAACTGGAAAATAGACTAAATGATGAGTTGTGTGAATTAGTTATTAATTAATTCACTAATTATTAACTCATAATGCAACTGAAGAATACATCAGTTAACTCAATGCATGTACAGTTCAGTGGAGACAGGTGTTAGAGATTGAGATTGCTATTAGTTGTGACTATAGTTGTGCATGAGATCTTGCACAATCAGTGGGATTGAGTTATGCCAATGAGAATTGTGGCCAAGAACAAATGATTATAGCCTCTGCTCACGTGATTTCCAGTGTGAGTGATTTTCCAAGATAAAAAGAACTTGGAACGAGTTTGGTTATCATTATTGTTCTTGCAGAATTGTGCAGTGGAGGCAGGCAAGCAGTGGAGGAGATTTGGAGATCAGATCTGAGCTGTATTGTGTGTAATAGGTGGAGATAGTACTGAGTACTTGTGAGGAGTATTGTACTATGTTTGTTACATGTTCTCAATCATATAATATACAGATAGTTTGGGGTTTTTAGCGACATGCTTTCCCCGGGATACATACTATGTTGATATATGTGTTTGATGCTTCTATGTGCACATGTGTATGTTTCTGAATACTGCTAAATTGATGATCAACGTAGATGAGATTATGTATTATGCATGTATTCCACAATAGTGTATAATGAGGATAATCTCGGTTGAATAAGTGTCATATTATTCATAAATTTATTCAATTTCTGGGGGTTTTGTTTTCCACATTTGCACACTTCCAGTAGCCATATAAACTCTAATCTACTTCGTTTGTTAGTTGGCAGGTTTGATTTCTAAGATTTTGAAAGTGTAATGAAAATAACAATTTTTTTACCTCCTAAAAACTTCAACAATAAAGCTGAGGAATTTTTGGAGGTTTTCTTTTCCACGTTTCCGAACCAGCTCAATGATGAAATCAATGGATGCAGTGTGGGGACTATACAGATCTTCAATTATATCTGAGCAAGTGAATGCATTGTTAGAGATTTCCAAGAATAAGAATCACAAAAAAGGACTCCCATGACATACCACCCATTTCTTGAATTTTACATGCTAATTCAAAATGCCATGAGATGATCATTTATTCTACACAACAATTGAGTATTATTAGCATTTCTAAAAAATATAAAATATCGCCACTTACCATAACCTTTGCTAACTTATTCATGAGGATCTTCATGCCAAAGCTTCTCATCATTGTCATTGAAACACATGAGAGGGAATATGATCTCAAAAAGCACTATATCAAGCTCTCGCTTTAACAACTGGTATGTATTGGACTTGGAAATACTGAAATCAAAGCACAAAAACATTAGGCACCTTCTTATCCTCGTCAAATGCTACATAAAATGTAGCCCATAACCATCAAATAGCAGCTTATGTTGTGTTGTCCATCTTGCAGTTTGAGCTATCACATGCAAGACAATTTGTAGGGTAGTGGGCCCAAAGAGTTAGACAAATGGTAAATTTGTGGGCCCACACCGTAAAACGTGGTGATTTATTACTACTCTGAGGAGATATATCTCTCACAGAATTTCTGATCCTAGCCCAACTGTCGACCTTTCCAAACATATCCGCATAATCCTTTTGTTTCTTCAAACTTGTTGAAGAAGAATTTCTATCAAATACATAGTGCAGAAAGGGGGCTTCCTAAATATGCTTGACAATCTGCTCAACCAGGCAATAAAACAAAGAGCAAAACTCAAAATTTCACCAGTAGGACATACACAAAAAGATGATCTTCCTAACTTATAAAAATATGATCTTCCTAACTTCTGCCAGAGAATTTGGAAACCAATTAATCAAATTAAATTAGATTCTAACCGCAAATAAAGACACATCAATACAATTGCATGAGAAAGAAAAAACCTAACAAGAATCAAGAATATTACAGCAAATACTTCCAAAAGGTACAAAATATTAGATTTTGATTTATGGTTACTAGCGTACCTCGATTACTGAATCTTTCATCCATTCTTTGAGCTTCTTAGAGGTAACTGGGGGACAGGTTTTTTATTTCCTCGGCACAGGTTAGCCCATCTACACATATGGGCAAAATGCTCATTTTGATGTTTTCCTTTTTCCCTGTTTGAAATCCGGTTGCATTGCTGGTTAACACATAGTGTTTGGTGCTTGAAATACTATTCTTACATGAAATTGCAGAACATGGACAAAAGCCTCAAATATAACAGAACATGGACAAAAGTTGCAAATAGAACAGGGCAATATTTATCTGACGGTTGAAGGTTGCAAACAAGCTAACAATGAAACAAATAGCAATAGTTTACAGTTAAAAAAGTAGACTTGACCTTGTCTTCAAACCCTGGCAATGGCCGTTAGCATTAGTGATGAGGATTTTCAAGCTTGATTATATTCAGGACCATAAAATCCATAAGCTGTACTAACAGTGTAGAAGAGACTGCATATGAAATTATTTTTCCTTTTAAAGGGGATGGCATTCTAAGAATAATGGTAGCCCATAACTACACATTGTAGATTAACTAATACAATTTGGCATATGGGCAATTACACAAGTTTCTCAACCTGAGCAAGTACTACCACTACGACAGTGCCTCCTTTGTTTTAATTACACATTCACAGAGGAGAGGAAAGACTAACGTAACATTGAGTTTTTGTGAAAAATCATTAAGACATGCTCTCGCTCTGTCCATAAATTAATTTTAATCTCCGAATGAAACGATGTTCAGGCATAAGGATTCATTTATATTGGAATCCCTTTTAACTTTAATTTATTAAAGATATTTAAAGATGATGATAGATAATATCAAACTCGGGCTTACTATTGAAATGCACATCAGATTTGATGACTCATTTATACACGTCCAGTCACAGGGATCTGATAAATTCAAGATTTCCCACACCATTCAAATCCACATCGGGTGAAGATGACGATAGATTTGGCAATGGAGACGTTGAAGCAATTGAAACGAAATGAAATATTTTTTGATATTAAAATTTCAACTTCATCAATGGGTTTTAAACAAGATAGAAAAACTAACAACTCATCATGAGAAATATAAAATATATATGGTGTATAGCTTTTAATTCGGTTAAATTTTGATAAATATACTTACTAATTATTGTTAAATTTTAATAAATATACTTATTATCTTATTTCTTATTTTCTGAGTATAGTATTTCTTAATTTTATTAAAAACACCGACTCTTATTATTATTTCATCATTACTTGTAGAATTGAATTCTGGACTCCGTTAGTATAGGAAGTAATAATTAAAGATTGAAGGAGAAAATTGAAATTAATTAAAAACCATGTGGTGTAGGTGTAATTGTTTTTGGGTCGTGAGCACCAGCTAGAATGTTATAAAGCCCAAAGATCCACTATGCCTTTCTTCGTTCTGAAGCTTCGTTCCTTCCTCTCAACGACCGTAAGTAATAATAAACGAGAATTTGAATTTCATTGAATTCAATTCAATTCTATGGAAGAAGAAAGAGCTAGTGTGAATAGAGGAAATAACAACAACAACGCTAATAATAACATTGATTTTTCAACACTTGAGAGACAAATAGTTGGCCCTCGCGTTGGACCCATTTACTCTCCCTTCTTCATCCGCACAGAGGACGTTGCTCAGATGACTTCGGAGCAGTGTGACCGCATCCACCGTAATTATTACCTTAA
The DNA here is from genome assembly GCA_000404065.3 of Pinus taeda. Lineage (NCBI taxonomy): Eukaryota > Viridiplantae > Streptophyta > Pinopsida > Pinales > Pinaceae > Pinus > Pinus taeda. The sequence goes on from APFE031127049.1 coordinate 53,071, forward strand.
CCATGGCTAGTGGATAGAAGAAATCCCCTGCAATTCATACAACGACATTGCGCACAACAGGAATGCAAGGAGGAAGAGGAACAACAACAACTAGAGAGTGAACGACCACACAGGGAGGAAGAGGAACGGGAAGTATAGAGGGAACGACAGCGCAAGGAGGAAGATGAACGACAAAGAGTGACCATTTTAGAGGAGCATCTGAAGAAGGGAAACGATGATAGAAGTACTCCATCCTTCTCAATTTACCTCAGTGCGGGACTATTCATTTCATAAAATAATTCCGACGGGACTACCCAATTTGAATTCAAAATTTTGGGCGGCACTTACTAATTTGAAATGTTGACAGAGATTGGCGCATTGAATGAATGTACATGGACAATGGATGTATTGAATGAAGGGTTGAAGTCGAAGCAGTAAATAAAGTTGCAATGATGGAGCTGCCAGAGTCGAGTCGTGAACGTGGTCGGAGAAAACATGTCTGAGTCTAGTCACGACCACTGATAGAAAAACCATGGTGATGCATGGACATGCATGTTAATCCTCTCATGCACTAAGCTAATGATTCGCTTAGTGACTTGCTTTTAAGAGTGGCTCATTTAAATTTCCATGCGGGAAGCCTCGATCATTTCAAATTTCAAACTTTAAAATTTCGACCACTTCATCATATGAATCCAATAGTGTGCAAAGTCCCCATTCGTGGCTTAGTTTCAAAATAGAAACATTGAATGTATACAACTAGCCACTATCTTATCATCATATGTATGAACCATATCCGAACCATGGATCCACGTACCATAAGCGATACCATGGATGATGAAAGTCATTCGCAAAATCTTTAACCGGAAAGCGCTTGTCCAGAAATATTCTAGGTGTGTCAGCGTGCTTGTACTACCATCTATGCCCATCTATAACTATGGCAAGCACTAAACCAATCATTGGCTTAGTGACTTGTTGTTAAAATTTGCCCTTACCTCCAGCAAATGTAAATATGATCATAAATTTAAGCATTATTTATTCTGACATATTTATTGAATTTTTTTCATTGAATCTGTATTGTTTGTTTGCATATAATGTATAAATCTTATGAAGAAAATATAAGAAAAGCTCCCTCGAATATGAAGGGGAAGGTATGCAATATATTATGCCAAATTGTAGAAACTATGGTTTAGTTGGATAAGGCACCTAACTTGTTTATCCTTCCAAGCATGTCTTTCAATATTTTATACAAATTTGGGAGCATATAAATTTTTTTGCGTGGTATAGTTTCATTTTATCTTATTGTATGTGTGTGCCGAGATTTCCTCCATGATGGTTAATTGTTTAACAAAATGATTTGAAATTGTGGTAGCTATCTTGCCCTCTAGGTGATATGGAGAGGTGCCAAAATAAGTTTCTTGGCAGTGATACATTTTTCTAAATTTGTTCGACCTCAAGCAATTCAAATGTTTTCTCACAAGCTTCCAAAATTGTTCAAAACATATGGCGTGATAAGTAACATCGCTTTGGTTTGTCTTTCTAGGCATTGCACTTCATGCAAAAAAATTACGAATTCGATGGATTCGATCTCATTTGTTTGAAATGAATTATGTTCTTTCCCACGGTCACTTGTCAATATTTTACTGTTTATAACTAGATTGGTTTGTATAATACTATACAAGCATATGGTCACTTGTCAATATTTTACATTTTATAACTCGATTGGTTTGTATAATACTCTAGAAGCTAGTTTGTATAATATTGTTGAAGCATATGGTCACTTGACAATATTTTATAGTTTATAACTCAACTGGCTTGTATAATAATGTAGAAGCATGTCCATTTGACCGATGATGATAAGTTTGCATACCTAGTATGGTAATTTTGAAAACAATGAAGTGAAACTAGTACCATCCAAAAATAGAGAAATGTAAATAAATTTGAAAACAATGAAGTGAAACTAGTATCATCCAAAAATAGAGAAATGTAATAGAATTGCGAGTGTTAAAAATGGAAGACAAACAATTTATTCAATAAACTGAGCAACTCTCACGTGAAGGCTTCACCTAGAGATGGTCTCTCGCAGAACGCTCTATATGTTCATCATTACAAATCATGAATATATAGTTTACACACATATAGGGAAGTTAGAATAGCTACCTAAGAAGTAGGAACTAAATCCTAATTTGAGGTATACACATAACCATTGAACGAACTCTCTCCTAAAATACATTTCTCCATTATCTTCAACACTCCCCTTTAATGGAGAAAGGGTTCAAAAGCACTCCTAACATTTCCCTAAATAAATCAAACTTAATTCTTCCAAGAGGCTTAGTAAAACTATCTACAACATTGTCACGAGTATTACAATATTCAATATGGTTTTCCTTTGATTGAACCTTCTCCCTAACAAAGTGAAACTATGTACCACTATGATTTATGTTTTTATGAAACACTAGATTATTTACAAGTTTGATTGAGCTCCGGTTATCACATTTGATAACAATTGCATCTTTTTGTTCTTCTCCAGCATCATGGAGAAGTCTCTTCAACCAAATTGTCTCACATGTTGCTGCACACAGTGCTTGATACTTTGCTTCTGCTGAAGACAAGGATACAATGTTCTACTTCTTTCTGCTCCATGCAATGACCCCATACCCAATTCTGAATGCATAACCTATCATGAATCATCGATCATCAAGATTTGCAGCCCAATTTGAGTCTAACTAACCTATCAATATAACATCAAACGAATCAGTATATTTAATACCAAAGTGTAAGGTTCCTTGAAGATACGTTAAGATGCCTTTCATTTTAGCCCAATGATTCTCAAGAGGCTTTGACATGAATTGGCTCAATACGCTGATTGCAAAAGGCAAATCCGACCTAGTTGTAGTCAAGTAAATTAGACTCCCAACAAGTTGTCTATACAATGTTGCATCGACCTCCTTTGAACCATCATTATTATGAAGTTTTCTATTTTACTACAAAGGCATTGATGCTGCTTTACACTGATCCATTCTAAACTTTTTCAATAAATTCCTAACACACTTTCCTTGAGGCAGAAAAGGTTGGCCAGAATCCCTCCAGATTTGATGACCCAAATAATAGTGTAACTCTCTGAGGTATTTCATCTCAAAAACCTGTGACACCTTCTTTTTCATTTCTTTAATGAGTTCATATGCATTGCCTATAATAATAAGATCATCTACATATAAAGAAATCAAAACAGTTTTCCCCTTTTCATCAAACAAAGTATACAAATTAGGGTCATTCTTGATTCTTTTATAACTATGTTGTAGGAAAAAGGAATCAATTTTATCATACCACAACCTGGGTTTCTGTTTTAGTTCATACAATGTTTTCTTGAATCTACAAACTAAATGTTTCTCCCCCCATTTCACAAACCCTTAAGGTTGCATTAAATACACTTCTTCTTTAATTCCCCATTTAAGAATGCATATTTCACATCTCGCTGGTGTATCATCCAATGATGTTTGGTAGCTAAGGAAATTAACATTCGAAATGTGTTTAATTTAGCTACATGGGTGAAGGTTTCCTCATAGTCTATGCCTTCTTTCTGCAAGTACCCCTTTGCAACTAGCATAGCCTTATATTTGTCTATGCTCCCATCTGCTTTAAATTTAGGCTTGTATAACCATTTGCAGCTTATGGGCTATTTTCCTTCAGGTAGTTCAACTAAATCCTAGGTTTTGTTTTTAAGTATTGACTCCTATTCCTCTTCCATGGTAGCCCTCCATTCACCATATTGACTAGCTTCTTTATAATTAGAGGGTTCAATAATATTTAACAAGCTAGTTATAGGAGCATGATCCCTATATCTTGTTGGTAATTGAATTCTCCTAAGTGGCGGACTGGCATCAACTTTGTTCTGATCATCCCTTGGTGGTTAGCGTGCTACCTACATCTGTACCTTCCACATCTTCCTTTTTGTTGTTGTTGTTGTTGTTTCTGCTCATGGTTGTTCCTTCATCACTTTCATCTTCCACTATCAAAGGCATGTGCCATTCTTCATTGCTTCTATCATGGTTTCCATCATCAACCTGCTGATGGAATACTACATCTCTACTTGCAAAAACTTTATGAGTAAAGGGATTAAACAATTTATAAGCTTTAAACTATTTGCAATACGCAACAAAAATGCATTTAATGGCCTTTGAATCTAGTCTCTTCCTATCCTCTTTCGGAACATGAGCAAAAACTTTGGAGCCAAAAACTCTAAAATGATTAACTGCATGCTTAAAACCTAATAAACCATCAAATAGAGTTTTAAAATCAAGGCTTTTTGTTGGACTCCTATTCTTCAAATATACTGCAGTATTTATTGCTTTTGCCCAAAATCCATTAGAAAGATTCTTACCTTTTAACATGATTTGAGAACACTCCACAAGGGTTCTATTCTTCCTCTCTACAACCACGTTCTATTGAGGAGTGTGGGGTACTGTGAACTGCTGGACTATCCCATGGTCCTTGCAATATTTGATGAAACCACCCTCCTTGTATTCAAGTGGAGAATTTTGATGAATTTTCCTGTCTGTTTTTCAATCATGCTTCTAAACTCTTTAAAATACTCAAAAGTATGACTCTTCTTTCTGAGAAAATATACCCAAGTAAATCTCGTGCAATCATCAACAAATAATATAATATAGTAGGCACCTCCTAATGACCTTTTTTCATCGGCCCACACAAATCAATGTGCACAAGCTCTAGTATACTTCTCCTCTTTCTATCTACATTTGCAGGAAACACATCTCTATGCATATTCCCAAGAGCACATGCTTCACAATCAACATGAACATTCTTTAAAACAGGAAGACCATTGACCATAACTCGTTTCTGAAGTAGCAGTGGGTCATTGAAGTTGATATGACCAAATATTTGATGTCATAAGTCTTCAGCAATCATAACTAATGAGGTCAAGGCTTGCTGTGGCACGCTTCTTACATTCAGCATATACAATCCTCCCACTCAAATACCTAATGCAATTGGCTTCATACAATCGAGAAAATCTTTAATAACACAATAAGACTTAAGAAACTCTAGCTTAAGGTTCTGATCTATTATCATAGAAACAAAGATCAAATTCTTTTTTATTCTGGGTATATACATTACATTTTGAATATGTCTAATATTTCCATTAGGCAAAACAATAAGAACATTACCATACCCTTTGGTTTGTTACCCTCTATCATCACCAAGGTAGATATTTGCAACACTGTTGGTTTCTTTAAATTTCTAAAACCTCTGTCTATTACCTGTCATGTGAGAGGAAGCTCCTGAGTCCACAAACCAAGTTTCTGCTTCATCATGCTCAGTAGAGAATGCAGAATCAGATACAAACAATCTGAGATTTTGATTTTGATATTCATGAGTAAAGTCTCCTGCATGCTTCTTATGTCTATGGTGACTTTCATCAAACTTCTTCTTCTAGCAATTTTTAGCTATGTGACCAACTCTACCACAACAAAAACATTTGGGCCCCGAATCACTTCTGTTTGAGGACATATCTTGAGGTGGTTTTCTCTGTCGTGTACTTCTACTTTTCTGTCCTACATTTGCCTTCCCTCTGAAGGGCTTCTTCTTCACCATTAGAGCAAGATTTGAACTCTGGGGTTTCAGGGTCATCCATCTCTCTTCCTCTTGCATCAGTATTCTTGTCAATTCTTCGAAATTGGGGGCTTTCTCTTTCACATTCAAACCTGTGATAAACATATGATAGTCATCAATCATACCATTCATGGTAATTGTGAACAGATCAATGTTTGACACTGTCTCTCCTATGTCGGCTAGCTTATCTCTGAGCTCCTTGATTCGAGAGATGAACGTAACCTCTGATTCATTCTCATCCATTTTGATGGAGAGAATCTTTATTTTCAAAAATAATAGGCAATTTATGTTCTTGATCTTGTACAGGTCCTTGAGGGTTTTCTAGATGTTATTTGTTGATTTACATTCATGAGTGTGAGGGGTAATACATTATTTCACTGTCAATTTTAACATCACTTTTTGCTTTGTTTTCCTTCTTTTCCCAGTCCTGGCTTGTTGCTGCTATTCTAGCTATAGCTAGGGTTGGATTCAACTCATCACCGGTTGTAATTGCCCATGCGTTTTTCGCCTCCAACAGGGTTTGTAACTTAAATTTCCAATTGAAGTAATTGGAACCGTCGAGCTTATTTGTCTCATTCAGATATGCCTCTCGCATCTAGTTATTCATATTGACACATCTACCCTAGACATTTTCGACCTACAACACTTAAAAGATGGATCTATCTCTAGATCCAAGGAGCAATCTAAAAAAATGGGTGTTCTCCAAAAAAAATTAATTGGATGCAAAAAATAAATATCCCCTTTGTTTTTTTTAATAAAAAAATCTCCTCTCTTTAAAGAATGACTCATTTATTTATTTATTATGTTCCCGACATTTTGAATATTAAAAATGTTATAACCCAAACAAATTTTATAAAAAGAATAGGCCTTACATGATCCAGGCGGATATTGGTGGCCTCCTGCCTATTCCACGTGGACCCCCAACACTATCTCTTTCAATTTTTTGGTTTCCTTAATTGTAGCACAGTTTACTATTTTTCGTAGTTTTTCGGGTCTTCAACTTTCAGAGCCGTTTTGAGGCGCTAAACGACGTTTTTAGGGAAAATAGAGAGACCGAAAACATCCCCAACGTCCTTGGCAGTTTGCTTTTGACCTTCTATTTGAGATCTTAAAAACGAGGTATTATGATAGTGAAACGGAGATCATGTGCCAAAGTTACGACCTCAGGAAGTTGATGTACCAATTTACCCAAACGAAACCCACAGTTTTGGCACTTCATCTCCCAGGGTTAGGTTTTTGGATGTTTAGGATTTTCCATTGTTTCTCAATAATAAGTAGGTCTTTGAGCCTCATTGTAACACAGTTTTGAGGCATGTAGCCACCACATCTCTTTTCAGAGATAAGCTACCATCGCCTAAGATAGTCTTATTTCCATTCTGTTTCTAAACATATTTCAGTATTTGATATTAATGAAATGAAGTGTTATTTCTATTGCATCTTTGTATTTATGGTTATATTTGTAATTTGTTGTGTTACCGTTTAAATCCAGATCAGAGGTATCAGAGCAGTCTATTCTTTCTTTATTTTTCTTTGCATGTCCCCAACGAGGTCAGGATATAAGGAGTTAGGGCTTGAAATGGTCAAACCTTTGCAAGACTAGCTTCACAAATTCTGACGGCCTCCCATGGCGGATGAAAAGAAAGATGAGGGGATAGGAGATCCTATCAAAATCTTGCTCAAAGAAGCCATCGAGAAACAAAGGAACACAATGATGGACAACTTTGTCCAGATCCTTTAACGGCTGCCCAAGGGCGACACATCTACTTCCGGCAGCTACTCTGGAAGTGCCACACCCTTTAAGGTATAGGTTAACTTTGACATTCCCATATTTGAGGGTCAGATAGATGCAGAGGTTGTAGATAAATGGTTAAATCTACTAGAAGGATATTTTTATGTTCATGATTTTTCCAGCCAAGAAAAGATCACTTTTGCACTTCTCAAATCAGACCCCCACATCAAGGACTAGTGGGAAATTCACTGTGAGTAGAAGGATGAAAGTACGAATTCACTATTTTCAGTTGCACCCACTTGGAACTCATTCTGGGATGCCATCAAGGAGCAGTACTACCCTGTCGAGAGCTATGAGGATAAATACATAAAATGGAAAATGCCGCGACAGGGAAGGGACCAATATGTACCAGAGTTTACCAATGTTTTTCATACCTTTTGTACGAAGTTGGGTATAAAGGATTCTGAGAGCGATTTGGTTCTCAAGTACCATGAATATCTACATAGGTACATCCAAGATGAGATGGAGTTCCTGAATATCTCCTCACTCGGCATGGCATACCGATATGATGTCAAGCTCGAGAAAACGTTTAAACAAAAGAAGCGAGACTTTGGATCTCTGAATCCGAAGCAAGGGAAATGTACCCGCAAACCGCAGAATAAAGGAAATAGCCAAGGCAGGGTGGCCTAAGACAACCCACCAAAGCCGCAAGCAAAGAACAACACCACAAAGCCGAAGAATGAAACAAGAAAGTGGTGTGAGTTCCATAAGAGCTCCACTCACAACACAAGTGAGTGTCGGGCCAAGCAGTCACTGGTGGCCAAGCTAAAGGCTTTGGAATCAGATGCGTGTTCCGACTCTGAGTCAGAACCCGACAAGGGTAATGACAAAGGGAAGAAGATTATCGATGTGGGGCCCAACGCTACCGTTGCCACCATGAATATCTAAAAGGAGGAACCTGAAGATCCAGAGGTGGAGGAGCACCTCTTCCACTCCCAAATGTGGGTAAAGGGTTCCCCACTGTAGTTCATTGTCGACAGCGGGAGCCAAAAGAAACTCATTTCGGCAAAGGTCGTGAAGCGGCTGGGCTTACTGAACACAGCACATCCACAACTTTACACCATCGAGTGGCTTCACCAAGGATGGGATCTTCACGTGAGCCAGCATTGTCGCCTTCGATACAATGTCGAGCCCTTCATGCATAGGTATTGTGTGATGTTGCTCCCCTTGATGTTTGTGATGTATTATTAGGCCAACCATACTTTTGGAAGCAACATGCTATGTATGAGTCAAGGACTCGTGCTGTTATTGTTACTTTGGGAAATAAGTTGTACAGGATACCGAAGGTAGCACCACCTACCGCCAACTCTTTGGTCACTGCAAAACAATGCAGTAAGCTCATTTCCAAAACTGGGAAATTTGTTTTCCTGATGATACGACCTTAGGGAAAGAAGAAGACGATGGCCACGATGTCCAGACAGGGCCCCTTTTCACGACAAAAACAGATGGACAAGGTCATGGAGGGGTACGAGGACATCTTCACCTCCCCTGCAAGGGTGCCTCTGCATTGTTAGGTCAAGCACTCCATCGATCTAACTCTAGTTGTGCCGTTGCCCAATGGGCCAATCTATCGGCGTTCCGTTCTAGAGAACGACGAAATCAAGAGGCATATTTAGGACCTATTGTAGAAAGGTCACATCCGGCTGAGTTCATCACCCAGTGGAAGCCCGATCATGTTGGTACAGAAGAAGGATGGGACTTGGAGACTTTGTATTAACTATCAGATGCTGAACAAGATCACTGTCCGGAATAGGTACCCGATCCTACTAATTGATGACCTTCTGGACCAACTGAAGGGGGTAAAATATTTTAGCAAGATTTACTTGAAGTCGGGATATCATCAAGTACCAATCGAACCCTCCGATGTGTGAAATACTTCCTTCAAATCCAAGGAGGGCCTTTTCGAATGGTTGGTTATGCCTTTCGGGTTGACGAATACTCTTGCAACCTTCATGATGGTGATGGATGAAATCTTGCAACCATTCAACAACTCATTTGTAGTGGTATACTTGGATGACATCGTGATCTTCAGCTAGAGTTGGGAAGAGCACCTCCACCATATTTGACAGGTTCTCCAAACACTACAGCAACATAAGATATGTGCCAATTTGGAGAAATTCACTTTTGGCATGACCCAGGTTCAGTATCTAGGATACATTATTGATGGATGGGGGGTGCATGTGGATCCAACCAAGATCCAAGTCATCCAGGATTGGCCAGCTCCAACCACTTTGACAGAGCTTCGCAGGTTTCTAGGTCTTGCCAATTTCTACCACAGGTTCATGTTGGGATTCTCTCATATCACATTTCCCTTGAGTTAATTCAACAAGGGAGGAGTAAAAGCAAATTTTTTTTGGTCTGAATCTCAATAGAAGGCATTCACAGGGTTGAAACATTGGCTCTACTCTACACCAGTGCTCACATTACCAGACTTGCAACAACCATTTGAGATCGAGATAGATGTCTCTGATTATGATATTGGGGTATTCCTTGCTCCACAGGGGCATCGAGTGGCATATCACAGTGAGACACTTTAAGACATAGTTTGGAATTATCCCACCTATGACAAAGAGATGTATTCAATTGTGTAGGTTTGCCGACAATGGAAGCATTACATTTTGGGGAAGGAAACGGTCATCCACACAGACCACCGGTCCCTGCAGTTCATATAGACGCAAGGGAAGTTGCAGAATGATCACCATTAGAAGTGGTGCACATACCTACAATAGTTTCATTTGAATATTAAGTATAACAAGGGAAGCACCAATAATGTTGAAGATTGCCTCAGTCGACCACTGATCATGGCATTAACCATCGTGCTCAACTCTTGTGGGCACAAGACTTCTGATTGGCCACTTCTCTACAAAAGCAACCCATAATTCAGCCACACATACCAGACACTCTTGGAGGGTTAGTGAGTTCCAGATTTTCACCTCTAGGATACCCTATTTTGCCACTTGGGACATCTTTGTGTTCCTTCAAGAGAGCATGCCAAGATGATTTGGGAAGCACACTATAGTCAGGCCATTGGGCATTTTGGGGTCGAGAAAATGGTGGCAGTCATGTATAACTATTTCTATTGGCTGAATATTCGATAGGATGTCAGGAAGTGCATCAGATCCTGCACTCCCTGCGCCATTTCCAATTGACCATCAAGAAGCAAGGTCTCTATACCACGATGCCTACCCCTAGTTGACCTTGGGAATCCATATCCATGGATTACATGTCAAGCCTTCCTTCCACTATGCATGGAAATGACTGTGTTTTTGTAGTCATCGAAAAATTCTTAAAGATGGCCATTATGGCGACCTGCAGGAAGAATATCACAACGAAAGCCACTGCTAAACTCTTCTTTGAACGAGTGTGGGTACGCTTTGGGATCCCACAATCTATCATCTCAGATTAGGATAGTAAGTTCCTTAGTACATTTTGGTCCAATCTCTGGTCGATGCTGGACACCAAACTCACTAAGTCTACAACTTTGCATCCCCAAACTTATGGCCAGATAGAGGTCATCAACAAGATGATTGTACACATTCTACACATGTACAACTCAGAGCATCCATGCACATGGGATGAGAGCCTCCCTTATGTCCAACATAACTATAAATGGGCTCTCCAAAGCTCGACTGGACACAGCCCTTTTGAGGTGGGCTTGGGATTCCAACCACTATGTCCCATTGATGTGGCCATGCCATTTGCAATTGCTCATGAAGATTCGGCTCATGTCCAGTCTAAAACCGATAAGGAAAACAACTTCATTGAGCACATCCAACATATCCACGAGCAGTTCCATGACATTATGGAGAAATCAAATGCCAAGTACAAGCAGCAACATGATCAACATCGAATGTCACACAAGTTTCAGGTGGGTGACAAAGTCTGGTTGCATTTACAAAAGGAATGCCTTACCAGAGCCTACCTGAAACTCAGACCACTCAGATATGGTCCTTACACCATTTCCAAGGTAGTGGGAGACAATGCATATGAGCTTAGCATTCCCCCATTCCTTGGCTTGCACCCAATGTTCAATGTGGACCAACTTCGACCATACTTCCCACCATTGTTAGACACATGAGACATTGCAGAACATCTCACACCTATAGAGTTAAATCCAGATTGCATGGAACAAGCCACAATTGATCGGATCATGGACATGCAGATCAAGAATACCTGACAAGAAAGAGTCCAACTATATCGAGTTATCAAAGAAGGCTAACTCCTTCACGAGGGCAAGTGGCTCACCAGGGACCAAGTTCAGCAGAAGTTTCCTCATCTCATGGAGGAACTCAATGCAATAGGGACCATTGCTTCCTAAGGGGGGAGGAATGATCCAGGTGGATATTGGTGGCCACCTCCCTATTCCACTTGGACCCCCAATACTGTCTCTTTCAGTTTTTCAGTTTCTTTAATTGTAGCACAATTTACTATTTTTGGCAGTTGTTCGGGTCCTGAACTTCCAGAGCCATTTTGAGGCCCTAAACAATGTTTTTAGGGAAAATGCAGAGACCAAAAACAATTTAAAATGGCTTGCCAACTTGCTTTTGGCTTTCTCTTCGAGATCTTCGAAACGAGGTATTATGATAAACAAACAGAGATTGTATGCCAAAGTTACGACCTGGGAAGTTGATGTACCAATTTACCCAAACATGGCCCATAGTTTTGGTGCTTCATCTCCTAGGGTTAGGTTTTTCGATGTTTAAGGTTTTCCATTGTTTCTCAATAATAAATAGGCTTTGAGCCACATGGTAACACAGTTCTGAGGCATATAGCCACCACATCTCTTCTCAGAGATAAGCTACCATCGTCCGAGCTAGTCTTATTTCCATTATGTTTGTAAGCATATTTCAGTATTTGATATTAATGAAATGAAGTCTTATTTCTACTGCATTTTTGTATTTATGGTTATATGAGTAATTTGTTGCGTTCCTGTTTCAATTTGGATCATTACACTTTTTCTCTCGAACTCCACACAGGATCAAACTATGGACCTTCAGCCTTGCTACAGAGGACAAGGGCAATACGTAGCACCTCGACCTCAAGGCACTAGCAACACCACTTTGGCCACATCACTCGGGATTCACTGCTCTTAATTAAAAACTTGAAAACATAGATTCGTTGCACTAATTTCCCACACCATGCAACCCCTCGGCCACCGCTCTACCTCTGAGATCCTCCATTGCAAAATTCCACCCTCTTCACGTTGGTCTCAGCAGAAAACCTCCACGCAAATCCCAGCAAAGAAGGTAGCACCGAACATGCACATCACAACACCATAGTTGCTCCTTTTCTTGGCCTCCCAGTAGCTTCCACACCACACCACGCAGACAAATCCACCCATCGATCTGCAGCCTTCAAGCCCGAGCCACACGATGCAATAGCATGCAGCTTCCACCAATCCCAGTATGCACTAGATCCATTGCAACATTCACACCGGGTGATCTCCATGCCATTGTACACAGGTTGAACCTACACATAGATCAAAACTCCATGTAGTACGGCTCTAATCCACCATGATTAACCATTACAACTGTGATTAATTTGCTGCAGCCTCACCACACCTCCACTGCACCACCGAGAGGGCTACAAGCTACAACCCCACAATGGGCACCACACAGTTGTTGCCAACTCTTCTAAGAAACAACGCAATTTTCAAACCCAGATCTGTGCTTATGAGGCGCGATGATCAAATTTGGATAGAGTAAGGGACCAACAATGCACTTTTTAAGAGTGATCCTATGGTGCTCCAACACTAAAAGCGTTACTGTCTTATATAAAAGACGCAATTCTGCAATTTTCTAGATCCGCTGCAGCGTTCACATTGGGCGATGTCCACACCACTGCACACAGGTTGAACCTCCACATAGATCAAACCTCCACCCAGTACGGCTATGATCCACCATGATTCACCATTGCAGTTGCGATTGATTTGTTGTGGCCTCACCATACCTCCACTGTGCCACCTAGAGGGCTGCAAGCCACAGTGCCACAGTGGGCACCACACAGTCACTACCAACTCCTCTAAGCAACAACATGATTTTCAAACCTAGATCTGCACTTATTAGGCACGATGATCAAATTTAGATAGAGTAAGGGGCCAACAACACGCTTTTTAAGAGTGATCCTGCGGTGCTCCAACACTAAAAGCGTCACTGTCTTATATAAAAGATGCACTGTTGCAATTTTCCTCAGGTTTTTTTTTTTTTTTTTTTGAGAGAAATTTTTCCTCTTTGCTAGTTCTCCTTCATTCTAGCCACGAAGGCCACACTATAGCCACCAAGCATTCTTAGTCACCAAAGCACTCTGGATTTACCTCACTCAACTCTGAAGTTGAAGCTCTGATACCAAGTTAAAAATGGAAGAAAAACAATTTATTCAGTAAACTCCTTGAGAGTCCCTCTGGCAGAATGCTCTACATGTTCATTATTACAAATCATGAATATATAGTTTACACACTTATATGGAAGTTAGAACACCTACCTAAGAAGTAGGAACTAAATCTTAACATGAGGTATACACATAACCAATGAACCAACTCTCTTCTAAATACATTTTTCCATTATCTTCAACAATCAACCACTTATATCTTTGTTGTATTGGTAGTGATATCAATGAGAAGAGTGTTGGAAGAGGAAATGGTAAAATGTATCATTAGCTCTAAAGTTTAATATATTTTGGTTTGTTCACTAAGATTGCAGCTACAATGGCAACTTGTGTTTTCCGTTTGCAACTTATAAACCCTAATTTGGGAGCAGCACTGCCAACAAAGATAAATGGGAATATTGAAGGTGTTTCGAAACATGTGATAGGCGAAGTAGAAAGGAATCATAACCCTCTTGAGCTAATCCTTTCAAGAAGAGAACACACACCTTTATGGTACGCACTCAAAATCCTTGTCATTTATAATTATTTAGAGCAAGGAGAGTGTGTACCATTTTAGTGTTTCATTAATAAATACATGACTAAGCCTATTTCTATTTTAATTGTAGCTACTGTAAAAAGGTTATGCGAGTTGGAGTTTGGACCCAGTGTTGCTCGGCAGACCATGTCAAAAATATGCGAGCCTAATTACATTGCTAATCTTATAATGAAAACAAATGCAAAGGTATGAATTCTATTTGAGGATCAAGTAACTTTATTGTTTTCATCCGTGATTATGCCATCATTTGGCTTTTGAAGAGCTTGGTGTTCAAAACTCATTATTGGTTGACGAGAAAAGGAAACAACTTCCTCTTATATCAGGCACTCCTTGATATTTCACATTCAAAGAGTTGGAGATGATGGTCCATCAATATGTGTTGCAAGTTTGTGCCCTTCATTACGTATTTAACATATGTGATAGTGAAGAATATTCTAATCAAGTTTTTCCTTGGTTTAATTGTACCAAAGTTTGTTGCAAGTATGGACAGACCATTCTTCTCTAAGTATGAAGGAACAATTCACTCCCAAAAGCGAGCTTCAAAGATTTTTGATGATCTGTATTAGGAAAAACATAATGAACAGGTTTGCAAACAAACGAGAGGTATTTCTAGGTATGTTATTCAATGTTTAATAATGCCTTAAAAATAGGTTATTGAACCTTACTTTAAAATTTTCTTTTAATAAAAAATAAAATTGTTATGGTAGTAAAATATTTCAAATTTAATGTTAGGGGTATTAAATTTTTATGATTTCAAAAGAAGTGTGTTTTTTTAATTTTTCTGCCTTGAATTAGTTCTTGGATTTTATTTCTTAATGTTATAATCACTAATTAGTAATATATACACATAAGTTTATGTATACAATTAAAGTGAGTTGTTTTTAGTGCGACTTTTTGGAAGCTTTTCTCCTAGATTTTTCCCATTTAATTTCCCTTAAACCCTGTCGGAATTCATTGAAATAATAAGATTTAAGGGTAAATCCTGCACAATAGAAGTGCCCTAGGGGTTTTTCATGCTGCTGAATCCATATATATAGTAAAAAAACTAGTTTAAATAATACAAATCAAAATTTCACCTCAATTTTTTCCACCAGATTCACGCACCATAAACTCCAAAAAATCACACTATAGACAACTCCCAATTAAACAGGGACATATTTTTATTGTTCCATATTTTTTCAATAAATATTTAAAAATTTTATGTTATTTATTTACCATAATTTTTTAAATAATTATTTAAAATTTTATATTATTTTTATTTCACCGTATTTTAATAAAAAAATAATAAACTAATATCTTAGTTAAAATATATCACTTTAAATTAAACTGTAAATATTTAAAGGTTTATCAGTTTAATAAGCTAGTTTTAGCTTTAGCCAAATGGTTACTTCATAATATTTTAATAATAATTAATAATTTTCTACCTCATAGGTACATATTTTTTTTACCATATTGATGCAAGAGCATCCAGCTAAGGCACCATGACCGGGTGTTGGTCTCTGTCGGGTTGGAGCATTGAGTTAACATATTGTTTGTCTTATATGTTTAGTTTGTCAGAGTAGGAGGTAGGATTTTGTTTTTGTCTTAATCTCTATATTAGTCAAAGGTAGTTTGGTCGGTTAGGGTTATTTACTTGTCTGAATTTAATAAACAATAGATTAGTAATTGTCCTGTCATTTTCCGAGAAAAAGACAAATGTGTCTAAATGTAAAATCTTGTCATGTAGACAGAACCAAATACTTAATAGTTATGTAACTATAATGTCTACAACCAAAAGTAACTACACAGTTCCATTAACTATAGACAAAGCATATTGATGCAGGAGCATCTGGTCAACAGGGTAGAGATAGAGAGAAGGCAGACAAAGTTTCCAAAGAGGACTGGGAACATGGTTTGATGGATGGGCAGTAACACTGCCTTGGTTATTTTTTTCTTTTACTGTTGTTATTATTTACTTATGTAATGTTTTCTTTAATTACCAGAAGCAGAGAAAAACAATAATGTGATAATTTACTTTTAATTAGGAACAGTAACAAATTAGGAAATAGTTTTATTCTTGCAAAAGAGAAATCGAATATGTCAGTTAATAGCCAACTGTAGAAACGAATAACCAACAACAGTTATGTAATAAGAACTACCTTTGTAAATAGAACTATAAAAAGAGAGGAATGATTCATTGTGGGGGTTCCGACTTCGTGAGATTAGACAAGAAGCAGAGATAATAAAGGATTAAGATATTCCGAGCATTCAGATATAAATATACTGTGTTCAAATTGTGTGATAGTGCAGATACAATTTTTCAAACTAGGTTGTCAAGAAGAGCACGCTACAGGCGTTGCGTAAAAGGAAACGATAATATACCGGAGGAAGTTCCACAACAGATACACATACCCGAACCCCAGGTATGCCATATAATGCATAGTCTTTATCATTCATACAATTAACATTCCATATAATTAAACTACATTGCCAGATAAATATATTGCACATATACAAAAATCCCTGTACAAGTTCCATCGTATATTGTCCAAAAAAACGACCAAACGACTCAAGCTATAGACACGGCAAAGAAAACCTACTGTGGACGAAATACAATTTTACACCAAGATTCAGCATCGAAATATAGTTCGAGACAATGAAAGACAGACTCAGAACCTAACAACCTAGGGTCTGCACACAAGCCCGACCTCGAGGGTCTGAGAAACCCAAGACAAGCAACTACCAAACAGTAAGAGAAAGAACTACCCGAGACTTGCAGACTGTCGAGGACTTGAGGAAGGCCACCGTGCCCAGTCCTCCCTGCAAGGTAACGAAAAGAAGAGTTAGATAGGTCGACATATATACATACGAAGACATAACATAACGGAACCAGAACACAGAACCAGAGATGAAGTTGAGCTTACTGGCACACGGCGCCAAGACCTCCAACCGAATCAGAAGAAATACCTACCCACGAAGGAGTCGATACATAAATAATAGAATAAGGAGCGAACAAATAATTCTGGCATAGAGCATAGACTTACCAGCATGGCTTGCAGAATCGTCAACTGAAAGCACTGTCACCAGGAGCAGAACCACCAAGAAAATCGTTGTAGAAGAGCACGAGCATAGCAAGCGGAATACATTGGCAGACAACAAGGAGACAAACCCCAACCATACACGAGAATCCATAAAATCGCTTAGATACAGAAACCAACAAGAGTTTCGAAGAAAACAACTGAAGACGGACCGAGAACAACCACTGAGACCCTAGCTGCATAGAAAAGTTTCGAAACTTACCATCATAATGAGCAGACACCAGTGAAACAAGAAGGGCCTAGCATAAACCAAAAGCATTGTTGGAAGGGTAGCAAGGTATCGGACCAGAGGACAGAACCATCCAGAAAACCCACAGACAGCAACAGAGGTCTCCCATTTGCAGAGCGGAGAAAGAATACAATAACCGGGACAGACAAAAGTGAATAGGTGCGAAGGGTGGAGACCCCAAAAACCCTCAACCCTATTGAAGTTCCCGAGGCCCACAGCTGTCAAGCAGAGGCGAGGCGGAAGTACCCCCCTCATTAAAACAAATCCAAAGTACCAATTCCGCAGATTGCACCATATAATTAAACAATAAATAAACACATCATAACCCTTGCCACGGTGTAATACACGTCAACAGTTGGAACGTTGGGATCACGTGGGTTGGCCCCATCAAGTGGTATTAGAGAAGTTTTTTTATATATATAGAGGAAGATGGCAGAGGTGCAAGCACCAAGATGAGGACGTGGGAGAGGTGGATGCCGAGGAGCAAATGAAGGATTGAGAGAGCAGGTTAGAGTTCTTACAGCTCGTTTGGAAGCAGTGGAGGCGGGTAGGCGAAGAGACCCGGAACTTGGAGATGACAGTGAGGAGGAAGCGGTAACTGTTACAGACGGGTCAAATGAAGAAGCTCCAGAATTGAGACTGCTGCGTTCAATTTTGTTGGCCAGCAGCAAACCCAAAACAGAGATTTCTAATTACGATGGCAGTCTATCTGCAGATGTCCTATTGGACTAGATAAGCGAACTAGAAAAATATTTCGAAAATGAGGAAGTCAGGGAGGATAAAAGAGTCAAGTTCGCTGCAACTAAGTTAAAGCGACATGCCCTCTTGTGGTGGGACAATGTCCAAGCGGACAGAAAAAGGTTGAACAAATTGCCAATATGAAAATGGTCGAGAATGGTGGCAAAATTGAAAGGCAGATTTCTGCCGAAAGATTACCAGGTTGAACTATGTCGTCGAGTGCAGAATTTGAGACAGAAGGGTATGACTGTCAAGGAGTATACAGAAGAGTTTTACTGAGTAAATCTACGTGCTGGTTATACGGATGATACCCCAGAAAAAACATCGAGGTACGTAAATGGCTTGAGGATGGAAATCTTGGATGAAATCAGTATTCTTTCTCCCCGAAATATTGAAGAAGCCTTTCAGAGTGCTGTGAAGGCTGAAGAGAAAATCAATCGAAAACAGAATAATAGGAGAGGGAGAGGGAATGGCAGAGGACGGGGACAGTCCTATGGTAGAGGAAGGACCGCTGCGAATAGCGAAGAAGGCAACAGTTCCAAAACTTCAGGGACAGCAGAGAAAGGAGAAAGCACCAGAGGAGGTCAGTCATATTAGCGAGGACGAGGGAATGGCCACGGAAGAGGGATTAGTGTCCAGTGCTACAGGTGCCATAAATGGGGGCACCAATCCTTTGAATGTCCAGAAGTTGAACAAACAGGTCAGAGGGGAACATTTATGATACAGCCTGAAGAAGTTGAAGCACAACCACGGGAGCTGGAAGACATAGCGGAAACGGGAGAAGCGTTGATTTTAAATAAGGTGCTGCTAAAACCAACCAGGGAGGTGGCCGAACCAACACACCGAAAAGCACTATTCCGGACAGTCTGTAAATCGCATGGAAAGTGCTGCAAAGTGATAATAGACAGCGGGAGTATGATAACTTGGTTGCCACTGAGATGGTGGAAAAACTGGGGTTGAAAAGGCTGAAGCACCCCACACCTTACAAGGTGTCGTGGCTACAGAAAGGCCACCAGCTGTTAGTTGATGAACAATGCGAGGTAGAGTTTCACATTGGCAATTACCACGACACAGTGGTCTGCGATATTATGCCAATGGACGTGTGCCATATACTGCTTGGAAGACCATGGAAGTATGATCGGAAGGTGACACACGATGGAAAGACCAATTGCTATAAATTTACGAAGGATGGGGTGAAACACATGCTTGTACCCATCAAAGAAGAAGACACAGCAGAATCAAGCGGAACAAAGGCACTGTTAATTGGAGGAAAACAGTTTGTGAAACAGGTAGAGGAAAATGAAGTTAAATTCGCAGTTGTGAGGAGGATGAAACCAGTATTACTGAACTTGGAAAAATCAGAACTGCCTAAGGAAATACAGGAGCTATTGGAAGAATTCCAAGAGATTGCGGATGATGAGTTGCCTGGTAAATTTCCTCCCAAAAGGAGTATCAGCCATCACATTGATTTTATACTAGGATCAAGCTTGCCAAATAAGGCAGTGTACAGAATGAGTCTGAAGGACAATGAAGAAGTACACAAACAAGTACAGGAGTTGTTGGATAAGGGACTAATCAGAGAAAGCCTGAGCCCCTGTGCAGTACCAACAGTACTAGCACCCAAGAAAGGTGGAGAATGGTGAATGTGTACCGATTCGCGGGCTATAAACAAGATCACGATTCGATACAGGTTTCCCTTGTCTAGAATGGACGGCATGATGGACTATCTTAGTGGGGCAGCTTATTTTGCGAAAATAGATCTGAAGAGTGGGTACCATCAGATCAGAATTAGAGAGGGAGACGAATGGAAAACAACCTTCAAGACCAACGAAGGACTGTACGAATGGCTTGTCATGCCATTTGGGTTGAGTAACGCTCCGAGTACTTTTATGAGACTGATGAATGAAATGTTAAAGGAATTTATTGGGAAATTTGTGATAGTCTATCTGGACGATATTCTAATTTTCAGCAGGACGAAAAGAGAGAACCTTCAGCATATTCAAAGGGTATTCGAGAAGCTACAGCAGAACAAGCTGCTGATAAATTTGAAGAAGTGCACTTTCTTGCAGAAGGAGCTGATATATCTGGGATTTGTAGTTGCGAAGAACGAGTTAAAGATGGACCCAGAAAAGATTTCAGCAATCATAAGTTGGCCGTCACCTAAGAGTTTGTTTGAGGTACGTAGCTTTCACGGTTTAGCAAGTTTTTATCGAAAATTCATTAAGAATTTCAGTGAGATCTGCGCACCAATGCTAGAGACCATCAAAAAGGCCAGCCAACCTTTTTGTTGGACCAAGGCGGCAGAAAACAGTTTCCAACTTCCGAAGTGAAAAATAACGGAGAGGCTGATCTTGAGACTGCCCAATTTTAGTAAACCTTTTCAGGTTCGTTGCGATGCAAGCGAGACAGCTATTGGTGCTGTGCTCAGTCAGGAGGATAGACCAGTGGCGTTTTTTAGTGAAAAACTAAATGAGAGTCGGCAGAAGTATTCGTCATATGACAAAGAGTTCTATGCAGTAGTCCAAGCTTTAAAACATTGGAGACACTACCTACTAGGCAACGAGTTCGTTTTGTTCTCTGATAATTCAGCATTACAATATGTAACGCAGCAGCACAAATTGAACCATAAGCATACCAAGTGGGTAGAATACTTACAGAGCTTTACTTTTGTGTTAAAACACATAAGTGGGCAAGCCAACAAAGTGGCGGATACTTTAAGCAGAAGAGCCTTGCTCTTACAGGAAAGTGGCATACAGGTGATGGGATTTGAGTATTTGAAGGATTTGTACCAGATGGACGCGGATTTCAAGGAAGCTTTTGAAGCATGCCAAAATCCTGTCTTAAGGAATACAAGCCCATGGCTAGATTTCAATTTACAGGAAGGATTATTATTTCGAGGTGGACAGCTATGTATTCCAGATTGTTCGATGAGGGGAAATTTAGTAAAAGAAAAACACAGTGGCAGATTAGCAGGACATTTTGGCGTCGATAAAACATTGGAGCAGCTAGGACATTTTTATTACTGGCCAAAAATGAACCGGGATGTGCAGAGATATGTAACCAGATGCAAAGTCTGCCAACTGGCGAAAGGACACAGCCAGAATACTGGATTATACACACCCCTACCAGTTCCAAGTAGACCGTGGGATTCAGTCAGCATTGATTTTGTCCTGGGATTACCTAGAACGCAGCGGGGATATGATTCAGTGATGGTGGTGGTAGACAGGTTCTCAAAAATGGCTCATTTTATTCCTTGCCGGAAAACTAGTGACGCCACGAATGTGGCACACCTGTTTTTCACGGAAGTTGTTAGATTACATGGCTTACCTAGGACTATTGTTTCAGACAGGGATGTGAAATTCACAGGACATTTTTGGCGCACCCTGTGGAAAAAGTTGGGCACGCAATTAAACTTCAGTTCTGCGTATCACCCACATATTGATGGACAGACAGAGGTGGTGAAAAAAAGTTTGGGCAATTTGTTACGAAGTTTAACAGGAGAAAATTCACGATTATGGGATCGAGCTCTTGCCCAGGCAGAATTCGCATATAACGATTCGCCCAATCGGAGCACCGGATTTAACCCATTTCAGATTTTGTATGGAATGCATCCTCGAGGGGTACATGAACTACGAGATTTGGGACAGCTAGAACGGAGAAGTGCAGATGGGGAGGATTTTACTGAAGCCATGAGTGAACTTCATGAAAAGGTTAAATTAAGGTTGCAGGACAGTATGCAGAAATACAAACAACACGCAGACACAAAGCGATGAGAGGTACATTTTGATGTTGGAGACGAAGTACTTGCGCATCTGCGCCGGGAACGGTTTCCTAAGGGCACCTACAACAAGTTAAAATACAAGAAAATCGGTCCATGCAAGATTCTGCGAAAGTTTTCAGCAAATGCGTATGAAATTCAGCTGCCACCGGACATAGGAATTTCACCTATATTTAACGTGGCAGACCTGTTTCCATATCATGCCTAGGCGGAAGATGGTAGTACGGTACAGCCAAAACAGGACACCCAGTTAGAGAACAGTCCTTGGAAGAAACAGTTACCTTCAGCCCAAACCCATGAAATTGAAGGGATCCTCAGCACCTAGGTAGCCAAAAGAACGCGCAGAAAGGAGTATCTGCGTTACCTCGTCAAGTGGAGAGGCCGTCCAATGGAGGACAGCTCGTGGCTCGATGCGGCGCAGATTTAGAAGGTTGGTTACTCGGTGGAGGAGCTCATGGAACGGAGCCATGAGTTCTCTTTTACCCTGGAAGCCTGATGCAGGAGCATCTGGTCAACAGGGTAGAGACAGAGAGAAGGCAGACAAAGTTTCCAAAGAGGACTGGGAACATGGTTTGATGGATGGGCAGTAACACTGCCTTGGTTATTTTTTTCTTTTACTGTTGTTATTATTTACTTATGTAATGTTTTCTTTAATTACCAGAAGCAGAGAAAAACAATAATGTGATAGTTTAGTTTTAATTAGGAACAATAACAAATTAGGAAATAGGTTTATTCTTGCAAAAGAGAAATCGAATATGTCAGTTAACAGCCAACTGTAGAAACGAATAACCAACAACAGTTATGTAATAAGAACTACCTTTGTAAACAGAACTATAAAAAGAGCGGAATGACTCATTGTGGGGGTTCCGACTTCATGAGATTAGACAAGAAGCAGAGATAATAAAGGATTAAGATATTCTGAGCATTCAGATATAAATATACTGTGTTTAAATTGTGTGATAGTGCAGATACAATTTTTCAAACTAGGTTGTCAAGCAGAGCACGCTACAGGCGTTGCGTAAAAGGAAACGATAATATACTGGCGGAAGTTCCACAACAGATACACATACCCGAACCCTAGGTATGCCATATAATGCACAATCTTTATCATTCATACAATTAACATTCCATATAATTAAACTACATTGCCAGATAAATATATTGCACATATAGAAAAATCCCTGTACAAGTTCCATCGTATATTGTCCAAAAAAAGACCAAACGACTCAAGCTACAGACACGACAAAGAAAATCTACTGTGGACGAAATATAATTTTACACCAAGATTCGGCATCGAAATATAGTTCGAGACAATGAAAGATAGACTCAGAACCTAACAACCTAGGGTTTGCACACAAGCCCGACCTTGAGGGTTTGAGAAACCCAAGACAAGCAACTACCAAACAGTAAGAGAAAGAACTACCCGAGACTTGCAGACTGTCGAGGACTTGAGGAAGGCCACCGTGCCCAGTCCTCCTTGCAAGGTAACGAAAAGAAGAGTTAGATAGGTCGGCATATATACATACGAAGACATAACATAACGGAACCAGAACACAGAACCAGAGACGAAGTTGAGCTTACCGGCACACGACGCCAAGACCTCCAACCGAATCAGAAGAAATACCTGCCCACGAAGGAGCCGAGACATAAATAATAGAAGAAGGAGCGAACAAATAATTCTGGCATAGAGCATAGACTTACCAGCATGGCTTGCGGAATCGTCAACTGAAAGCGCTGTCACCAGGAGCAGAACCACCAAGAAAATCGTTGTAGAAGAGCACGAGCATAGCAAGCGGAATACATTGGCAGACAGCAAGGAGACAAACCCCAACCATACACAGGCATCCATAAAATCGCTTAGATACAGAAACCAACAAGAGTTTCGAAGAAAACAACTGAAGACGGACCGAGAACAACCACTGAGACCCTAGCTGCATAGAAAAGTTTCGAAACTTACCATCATAATGAGCAGACGCCAATGAAACAAGAAGGGCCGAGCATAAACCAAAAGCATTGTTGGAAGGGTAGCAAGGTATCAGACCAGAGGACCGAACCATCCAGAAAACCCACAGACAGCAACAGAGGTCTCCCATTTCCAGAGCGGAGAAAGAATACAATAACCGAGACAGACAAAAGTGAATAGGCGCGAAGGGTCGAGACCCCAAAAACCCTCAACTCTATTGAAGTTCCCGAGGCCCACAGCTGTCAAGCAGAGGCGAGGCAGAAGTACCCCCCTCATTAAAACAAATCCAAAGTACTGATTCCGCAGATTGCACCATATAATTAAACAATAAATAAACACATCATAACCCTTGTGATGAAAATGAGATTTTGGGGGTTGCCCAAAATCCCAAATTCTTTAAAAATCTTGATCCTGGACCTGTGGGTTATGGGCCCACTCAATATTTGGGAAGCCTTTTAATTAATTCACTGTTATAGTCTGTCTTGCTCTCATTTGAACATTCATGCAGCCGCCGCCGAGTGCCCGCAACACCATTTTTATTTACAGAACACAAGTTTTGACTCATTTATAAAACACATAGCGTATACAATTAACACAGAACATGAACACACTTTTATATATTTACGGAACAATTACAAAGTTAAGGCCTTTCAGCCTTAAAACGAACTCATGCTGGGCTACATTTTGCCCACTCACAATTTTATTCACAAAATAAGATATCTATTACACCCCTATTGCATTAAATTTATATAAAAAGTCTTATGAAGGACCGATCCTATCCTCTTCTGATTTTTCTCCACAAAAACTCTCCAAAAAGCGTGCATGGCTATTAACAATAGGAAGTCTATCTAGTCTTATCCATTCTCTCTTTAATTTTTTTTCTTTAACTGCTTTAAGGAAGATTTTCTCTGTTTTTTCCCTTTATTCAGCTCCGTTGGTCCACGTCTTCATGCTCCACTTGGATTTTTCCCTTTTTACACAATGATATAAAGCTGGAAGCTTTATTCCCTATCTTTATCCTAATTTTGACTGGAAAAAACATAGAAATTCTATCTTCATTATTTTTTTAACTATTCATTCATATTCTTTTTCTAAATAAAAGAATATTTACAACAAAATATCTAAAATTATCACACCCCTTCTTTATTCTATATTTACAAATGAAAACGGTCTTGATGCTCTTGCATCATACACCCAACCTTAAAATTAATCATGATCTCCTAATCATGTGTTCGGATCTTTATATGCCTGGATCCCATATCTTGTTCTGCAAGTCACCATGTGCCACTGGTCGCTGTCTTCCTCCAGGTTTCCACACTTTATGCTGCATCGCTCCACTAGCTGCACTTTCACAATCTTCTATTGTTTTTCTTTTACTGCTGCTTCTGCTGCTTCTCATCCTTGCTGATGTCTTCCTCTGAGACACTTTCAACATGATTCTTCTGATTAATTCAATTTCCTTGTCCAATAAATCTTCAGACTGCTGATGTCTTGCTTCTATGCTTGTTTCTGTTCTGACTGCCACCCGATCATCCATCCCCTCTTGTCCTCTGGAACATAAAACTTCTTCTCTCTTCAACTGAGTCAAATGTTCTGCAACAATACCTGCATTCACAAAACATTTGTTAGAATAAAAATCATAAGGCATCAGTGCCTTACTTCCCTCTGCCAGCATTTCAGTATACTGATCCCAATCATTCTTGAGATTATCACTCAATCTATCCTCAGCATCATCCTTTCCGAGAATGCATCTGTATTCTGGTTCATAAGCCTCTTTATATTCATTCATCTCTGCCTTTATATTCTGAATTCTTATCCTCTGTACTTCTAGTCTCTTCTCCAGAACATTTAACTCCTGCCATAAATCTGTCATCTCCTTTGAGAAGATTTTTGTGCAATCTTCAATACTTCCACAATCCAAGCTTCCTGTTGTTACCATCTCATCACCTGCATGTAAACTCTCAGTTTGCACAAAATGTTCAACAGTATCAATTGTTACTTCTCTTATCCACGCTTCAGACTGATTCTGTTCTTCAGTATCCATAAGAATTTTCTCTTGTGCTCTAACAGTTTCACAAGATGGCACATCCTCCTCAACACCTGCAAACATACACAACTCATCAGCTTTAAAACCACAAGACTTTTTAGTCTTGACTGCTTTCTTGAGCACTTTCCTTTTAACGTATCTGCATGTGGAATTTTCAAACTCCAACTTTGGCGCAAGAACTCTAAGTCCTTTTTTCAACAAGGCAATGAGAATTTGCCTCAACCTCCTCTGCAATTGTCGCCAAATCACTCTCTTTCCCTTGAGTGGAAAGAGCCATTTTCCTCTCTACTTTTCCTGCTCCTGCAGTCGTTCTTCCAATACCTGTAACTGTGCCTTTATTTCTACAATCTCTCTTTCTCGAACTCCTGCAGTCATCTCATCTTTGTGGCATTTCTCTCAACCTCTTCCTCTATCTCCTTTATGACTTTTAGTAGCCTTCTC
Source organism: Pinus taeda (assembly GCA_000404065.3). Taxonomy (NCBI): domain Eukaryota; kingdom Viridiplantae; phylum Streptophyta; class Pinopsida; order Pinales; family Pinaceae; genus Pinus; species Pinus taeda. Next base: position 79,656 of record APFE031127049.1, read on the forward strand.
CATCGCCATAAGTTCTTCAACTATGCGTTGCATGAAGCCTCTGCCACAGCAAGCTCTCTTGCTGCCACTTACCTCACCAATCCTTCCCTCCAGATCTGGTCTTTTGGTAATCATTAGTTCTCTGCTCGAACCTTTTGAGCATCCTCTACTGCTCCTATAGGATTCTCCCATTTGCAACTTTATTCAACCTTTGTTGAATCTTTCGGTTCTGCCACATTCGCTTCACTTCTCCTTCTTCCTGCTGAGATTTCTTCACTCTGCCTGTAAATCAAAATTCATCAGTCCGAAAATCATCACATGCAATTAACAAAAACACTTGAACCTTCAAAAAGAGCTGCTCCGGCTCTGATACCACTTGATGAAAATGAGATTTTGGGGGTTGCCCAAAATCCCAAATTCTTTAAAAATCTTGATCCTGGACCTGTGGGTTATGGGCCCACTCAATATTTGGGAAGCCTTTTAATTAATTCACTGTTATAGTCTATCTTGCTCTCATTTGAACATTCGCGGCCGCCGCCGAGTGCCTGCAACACCATTTTTATTTACAGAACACAAGTTTTGACTCATTTATAAAACACATAGCGTATACAATTAACATAGAACATGAACACACTTTTATATATTTACGGAACAATTACAAAGTTAAGGCCTTTCAGCCTTAAAACGAACTCATGCTGGGCTACATCTTGCCCACTCACAATTTTCTTCACAAAATAAGATATCTATTACACCCCTATTGCATTACATTTATATAAAAAGTCTTATGAAGGACCGATCCTATCCTCTTCTGATTTTTCTCCACAAAAACTCTCCAAAAAGCGTGCATGGCTATTAACAATAGGAAGTCTATCTATTCTTATCCATTCTCTCTTTAATTTTTTTTCTTTAACTGCTTTAAGGAAGATTTTCTCTGTTTTTTCCCTTTATTCAGCTCCACTGGTCCACGTCTTCATGCTCCACTTGGATTTTTCCCTTTTTACACAATGATATAAAGCTGGAAGCTTTATTCCCTATCTTTATGCTAATTTTGACTGGAAAAAACATAGAAATTATATCTTCATTCTTTTTTTAACTATTCACTCATATTCTTTTTCTAAATAAAAGAATATTTACAACAAAATATCTAAAATTATCACACCCCTTCTTTATTCTATATTTACAAATGAAAATGGGCTTGATGCTCCTGCATCACCTTGCCACGGTGTAATACACGTCAACAGTTGGAACGTTGGGATCACGTGGGTTGGCCCCATCACATATAAATGTAACAATGAAAATCATGAGAAAGGTTCAACATTTCCGGATACAAATAATAAAAGAGACACAACAAAAATTCAATCATCATACATCTGTATTATCGTCTACATGTTGTGCAATTATGTTTCTATCTATTATCTAATTGAATTCAAAAATAACAAGCAGAGTGCAGGCCTACAACTGTATGTTGTTTTTGCTCTCTTAAAACAAAACAAAGTATTGTAGATCGCATGTAATTTCCACGACCAGAATGGAAAAGCGCGCAAGTAAAGTTCACAGCCAGGAGAATAACCATACAGTGAAACAATTGAACGAAGAACATGGAATCCAGGGACCGGTTAAACAAATCAAGACAGAGGTAATTCATAACAAACTATAACACCATTTCTTTTCATTTTTAAGTGAAACAGAGTGAGATAGGATGCATATAACTACTATTAAATAAGAGTTCAAAGTTACATCATCCAACCGAATGGAGTAAACAGCGACTAGAGTCCGAACAGACCCTAGTCAAGGGTTTGACATTAAGAAAACCCTCGAGCCTAACTAAAGAGCAAGACCAGAAAGAACTACAAACTGGAATTTGTAAACAGAAGTATGCCGAGGTCGTGAAAACAACTCAAATCATACACAACAACCGAATAGCAAGGAGTAGCCACTATAGAACTACAAACCCTAACTACAATTTGAAAAACGGTGGTGATAGAGCCTACTAGCAGAGAATTGTAGGGTTTGAAAACCAAAATCATTGAAATCCTCCATGACCATGGTCGAACCCTTGACATGTGAACTAGAGCAAGCCAAAGTTAGACACATCGCATTTAATGGTGGACGAATAGTGATATAATACAGATAAGGAAAGAATATAGCTTACCTCGGGGCAAAAAAGAACAAAGACCCTCATGCAACAAAGCCACAGAAGAGAAGAGAAGCCCGAGACAAGAGGAGCGGACGTTGATTAGTCCCTAAACTAGAAGAGGGCAGAGATAACACAAGGAGGGGCAAATTACTTGTAGATATATTCGTGTGAGCCATTGTGCTTAAACCCTGTGCACACAAGAGACGAAAATATAAAATGACTTTAGCAGCAAAACAGTGTCAAGAAACATTGCCAACAGCAGGAAAGAACAATGGGAAGCCCGACAAATCAAACCAGACATCGATTCCAGGCAATAGCAGAGGGAATAACTCACTGTGCAGAAGAATACAAGCAAACTAACCTCCAGAGCTCAAAGCAGGTTCATACGGTAAGGAAATCAGTTTCCAGCAACACAGGCGAGTCCGTGAAACCATATACCTTCGCAACCAAGACCAAAACAGAGATTTCCATAGAAACCAGGACCGAAACAGAGCATTTCGACAGAAACCCTCACAGAGCTCCCACAACAGAGCGAAATACCGAAAATGATCGGAATGCCAAAAGGTTTTGTGTAAAAGATCAAGCAGGAAACTAGAATTGAGGCAAGAGTACACGTTCACATTTACGAGCCTTATTAAATGATTGCAAGCACCAACAAAAATATCCATTATTTATATCCATAATCAAAATCCAAATCATCAACCAAATCTGCAATCATCATTAGCACCAGACAAACCTTATATCAAGTTATACGTTGGAGTGTGGGCTGGGTCACATCACATATAGTGAATTGGTAATTATTTGGACTAATCTCTCTAAGAGAGCCAGGATCAATCCTTGTTGCTGTCACCAAGAGTATATCTAGCAACTTGCAAGTCAGATATGCCAAATCTTATGACTTAGCAAGAGATGAAACTCACTGATAAGAGGAATCTACTCCTTCAATAGAAATCATAACAAAACACTATACTCAATAAAATTTGAATAGACTTCGCCCAACAAAACTTACTATTAAACCACACATCACTATATAAAATTTTTTATCTCACCAGAAATAAAATTATATAAGAAATAGCATTAACAAAACTTACGATTAAACCACACATCACTATATAAAAATTCTTAATTCTTATCTCGTGATAGATAAAATTGTATAAGGAATAACATTATCGGCTCGGCTCTCCGCTAACATTCATTATATTTTAGCATAACATATCTCTGGGCTTGATGGTAACTTCGACTCTTCGGAATTAGGGTTTGCCGTAGAGATTGTGGCATACACGAGGGTTCTTAACTTGCGGACATTCTAGATCTCGGAGTTTCTTGAGAATCGATTCTGTTAAGGTGCTGAACTCGAAGACTGTAAGGATCTTATTAAGGGAGATTCAAAGTGCAACACTGAATATCTATCATGGACTTTGCCTAGCGTTTATTCCACGGCCAGATAACTATTAAATGTGGTCAATTTTAAGCTGCGGTGGAGGTCAATTTTAAGCTGTGGTGGAGTTCGACTTCCTTCTCCCTTGAAGTTCAAGAAGTGGGGTTGAGTTTTTTTTATTTTTTATTTTGTATTTTAATATTTACTATATATATCAAAACTTTGCAACAAAATTCCATTTTTTTTTTTTAATTCATACTTAATAAAGAAATTAAACTATAAGAAATAGGAAAATAGAAATAATTAACTATTATTAAAACTCAGATTCATGGAGATGTATCAAATTTTTTGTGATACAAATGTAAAAGATGTTTTTAACTTTTTCAATGAAGATAAATTCTTGTTTAATATATATAGTATTTGTATTTTTTCATTGTTTAAATTGGATTTTTGGATAAATAAATGTATTTAATAGTTTAAAAATTTATGTTGGCATTTTGATTATGTAGATTATACAAGTTAAATTTGTCATTCCAAAAAATCTTATTTATGACAAATACAAATCCTTAAAAAAATCAAAATATAAAATAATAAGATTAGTTAAAATGTTTTAACAATAAAAAATTAAAAAATAAAATATAATATATAGTATAATATGTATAATATTTGTTTTTCAGCCATATATAATATATACATAACTTGACATTCAAATATTTATATTATAAGTTTACTAAATCAATAGTTTATTTAAGTTTTATATTAAAAAACAAATAAACATATAAGAATATAAGAATGATACATTTTGTGTAATTTCCAATGAAAATATCATTTTTTTTATATTTTTATATTTTATTTCTCTTTAAAGCTTACATTAAACTATATTATACATTTTTTTACACTAGAAAGTGAAAATATCATTTTTTTACTTTTAATTTTTTTTTTAAAATTTATCTAAAATTATGATGTTAATACAAACATCAAAATTATCTTATTTATCTCTGAAAGTGAGGCAAATATTTTTAGGACATCTAATAACATCAATTTTTTAGTATAGTATATACTATTCTTTTATTTAGAGAATATTTTATTTTATTCTAAAGTAGACACATGTCAAATTGACCTTGAGCATGGACAAAATCACACATCCCAATCATATTGAGTTGTAGAATGACCCTCAACACTCAATCACAATTAAAATTAAGAGATTAAATAATTTTAAAACAACATTAAATAACAATTTGAATCTAAGTAGTATGAAAAATAAATTACATATCCAAACAAGAAAAAATTAAGTCAATTGGATTAGATCACCACCATAATAAAAGAACATTTGATCATATAATTGGACATAAAAATAATAGAGAATGATCCTAAGTAGTATCAATAATAAATTATATATTAAATCTATCAAAAAGGAAATGAATAAACCAATTAAGTAGGGTCACAAATATAATAAAAGAGCATTGAATCTTATAATCACATGTGTAAAGGAAAAAATTATGAGACACGCAATCAATAGTAAAAGCACTAAAAAAATAAGCCACAAATTGAAACAACGTATCTCATAGATGCAAAAAGTCGGCAAAGATAATCTAACATGAAGATAGATTCATCTTTCTCACGGTAAATTGGGTTGACTATAAATTTGGCATAGCCACTAATTCTTTGAGATTAAAGGAACATGAATATTTAGATATGAGGAGATCATTCCAATAGACCAAGTTGAGATAACAATGGAGGTATATGTTGGAAAGGAAGGTAAAGGGGCAACCTTATGCGGGAGCAACCAACACCAAAGCAAGCGAATGCAAGCCATGGAAGAAAAACAGAATTAAATCCGATTTAAAACAGAAAAATAGATTTAAAGAGGATAAAGCAGATTTAAAGTAGATTTAAAGCGTGCATGCATGAACCTTTTGTGGAGAAAATCAGGAGAGGATAGGATTGATCGTTCCTAAAATTCTTATATAAATGTAATGTGATAGGATGTGATATATATTTGCTTTGTGAGGAAAAACTGTGTGAGTAAAATGTAGTCGAGCATGAGCTCGTTTCTAAGGCTGAAAGGCCTTAGTATGTAATTGTTCCGTATAATATATGATAATATGTTTAGTGTTGTGTACGGCTGGGTAGATATATAAATGAGTTAATTTCTATATTGTGAGCTTGTTAATCGACCCAATATCATGTATCTATTATATGTGATTGTTTGTTGAAGACAGCGTGCAACGCAGAGGAAGATCCGTTTTGAGCAGGTTGAACATGATTGACATATCAGTAGGAGTCACCATTGCAGCATACGGGAAGGCCAAGTTCGATTCATGGGGTGTGTTGCTTCAATTGGGTGTAGTTGTGTTTGAGGCTACACGGTTGGTATTGATCTAGATCTTGCTTACGTCAAAGGGAATCACCTTGAATCCCATTACTACCTTGTATTATGTTGCGCCATGCTGCCTTTTGTTATTGACTGTCCCCTGGTTATTTGTTGAGTTTCCAGTGCTCAAGGAAACTTCAACCTTCCATTTCGATTATTTCATCTTTGGCATAAACTCCCTCTGTGCCTTTGCCCTTAACCTTGCAGTTTTCCTTTTGATTGGAAAGACTTCAGCTTTGACAATGAACGTGGCGGGTGTTGTCAAGGATTGGCTTCTCATTGCATTCTCATGGTCGATTATCAAGGACACAGTGACACCAGTCAATTTGCTAGGCTATGGGCTTGCGTTTTGGGTGTTTGTTACTATAATCATTCCAAATTACAGGCTTTGAAACTAAAGGAGGAAAAAAAGAAGAGTGCCCAAATAGATGAAGAGGTTGGTTTGCTAATGGAGCAAAGATAGGAGCGGGATGGAAGAGAATTTAATAAAGGTCTGCATAAATAATAGTTTTAAAACACTTCCGTTTAGGCTTGTGGGCCATAACCCACAGGCCCAGGTTCGAGTTTTTAATGGAATTGGGATTTTGGGCTTACCCCAAGATCTCATCCCATCAGTTTGGTATCAGAGCAGTAAAAGATTCTGCGGAAAGAGGTACAGTTCTTAATGAAGTATGAATAGGTATGGTCTTTATATTTTGTGTAGGTAGGAGCAGAGGAAGGTGAGAAGATTGCAATATCCTAGAGCCTTTACCAAAAGACCAAGTCTAGAGGAGAGCTTGGTGAGGTAAGAGGCAGCAAGGAGGACTTGCTGTTGCAGAGGTAGATTACAGCTCACAAATTAAAGATATTACGAAGACCAGGAGAAGCATATGACCAGGAGGTCATAAATATTTGTTCCTCGGGAGTCTGATGCGAGAGAAACCAACACCAAAGCAAGCGAACGCAAGCCATGGAACAAAAACAGAATTAAAGCCGATTTAAAGCAGAAAAATAGATTTAAAGAGGATAAATCAGATTTAAAGCGTGCATGCATGAACCTTTTGTGGAGAAAATCAGGAGAGGATAGGATTGATCGTTCCTAAAATTCTTATATAAATGTAATGTGATAGGATGTGATATATATCTGTTTTGTGAGGAAAAACTGCGTGAGCAAAATGTAGTCGAGCATGAGCTCGTTTCTAAGGCTGAAAGGCCTTAGTATGTAATTGTTTCGTATAATATATGATAATATGTTTAGTGTTGTGTATGCCTGGGTAGATATATAAATGAGTTAATTTCTATATTGTGAGCTTGTTAATCGACCCAATATCATGTATTTGTTATATGTGATTATTTGTTGAAGACAACGTGTAGCGTAGAGGAAGATCCGTTTTGAGCAGGTTGAACATGATTGGCATATCAGTAGGAGTCGCCATTGCAGCATACGGGAAGGCCAAGTTCGATTCATGGGGTGTGTTGCTTCAATTGGGTGCAGTTGCGTTTGAGGCTACACGGCTGGTATTGATCCAGATCTTGCTTACGTCGAAGGGAATCACCTTGAATCCCATTACTACCTTGTATTATGTTGCGCCATGCTACCTTTTGTTATAGATTGTCCCCTGGTTGTTTGTTGAGTTTCCAGTGCTCAAGGAAACTTCAACCTTCCATTTCCACTATTTCATCTTTGGCATAAACTCCCTCTGTGCCTTTGCCCTTAATCTTGCAGTTTTCCTTTTGATAAAAAAGACTTCAGCTTTGACAATGAACGTGGCTGGTGTTGTCAAGGATTGGCTTCTCATTGCATTCTCATGGTCGATTATCAAGGACACAGTGACACCAGTCAATTTGCTAGGCTATGGGCTTGCGTTTTGGGTGTTTGTTACTATAATCATTCCAAATTACAGGCTTTGAAACTAAAGGAGGCGAAAAAGAAGAGTGCCCAAACAGATGAAGAGGTTGGTTTGCTAATGGAGCAGAGACAGGAGCGGGATGGAAGAGAATTTAATAAAGGTCTGCATAAATAATATCTATGTTTTAAAACGCTTCCGTTTAGGCTTGTGGGCCATAACCCACAAGCCCAGGTTCGAGCTTTTAATGGAATTGGGATTTTGGGCTTACCCCAAGATCTCATCCCATCACAACCATTCAAAATAGTAAAATTATTATTAGGGTTAGAGACTAGGATGATAAATAGGAATTTGGAACACTTCAGATCCTTTGTTGGAATTATTGTGGCCTTCCATGTCATAAAGGTCCTACGTTAAGTTGGATCATGAGTAAAATTGGTATTATTTTCTTGGTTGAAACGTAGGAGCATAATGATTTTAAGGTCCCTCACATAGATGGATTCATCTTGTTGTCTACATGGACCAAGAGGGAATGAAGGAATGGTTGTTATATAAATAGGAATGATTCTTTTAATATTTGGCTTCATTAGATTGATCAACGCAATTAGTACATTTCGATAGAAATTTCTAACAATAATGCTAGTAGGATTTATATTACAATTTCTTATTTTGTTACTATCAATTCTACCTTTTATAACAAAAATATTATAGATAAAAATTTCCCTTATAATACTCTAGGACAAGATGTTCACAATCCGAGGAACGAAAAGAGATATCCTCTTATTAGGTGACTTCAAGGCTATAATTGCTACCGACGAAGCTATTCCTCTAAGAAATTATTCCAACACTAATCCCTTGGAGTTGATGGGGACCTTGGTTTAGCTATTAGGTACAACATAAAATTTGAATACCTAAGTGAGAATTTATTTGGTACCGAGTTGCTCAATATTTGTAGTTATTTGCAATGGTGTAAGTGGCCTAAGTCCAACCAAATGGCATGTATGCATGGTTTTCATAGTACTGTTGTGGATTATATCATATTAGATATCCTATTTTCAAACGAAATCGTAAATTTTGACCTCTTAAATTACCATAAGCAAGATAGTTGTGAAAATTAGAGATATATTCTTTTTGAAAAAAGTAAAGTTCATATTTTCTTAAAGGATATAAATAGGGCTCTACACCTATTAACTTATAAGGGAAACATCGATAACCTCTATAATAATTTCACTACTATCCACTCCACTTTTGTTAACAAAGTTACTATCCTCTCCACTTTTGTTAACAAGTCTTATATTTTGGGAAATCATTTTGGCAAAATCAAGTTTTTTATTGTTGTTTTTTATCAAAGCAATGATAAAAAACCAACCCTTGGTATGAGAATCATTGTAAATTTTGTACAAAAGAAATTATGAAAATTCTCCTAAGAAATACTTAAATTTTGTTGATTTAAACACATATAAAGCTCTTCTTAAAAGGAAGAAAATGTGCTATATAAATGGAAAGTAGGAGCATTTTTTACATCTATTTAAACTATATCCTAGGATGTTTGGAGGAAAATTCTTATTCATAAATGTAAAGAACAAAATATGATTCCCTTTAGGAATTGGAATTAATATCACCATGAACACTATTTTGAATGTCGCTATAGAATATGGAATAATTTCTTTGCAAGATATTAATTTTTTTGTTAAGTGGCTCAATAGTGAGAAAGGTAATGACGTGGAAGTTAACAAAGCTGAAGTTTTGAAGATAAGAGAACTAATCCCTGTCACACACATACACAAGGTCTACAATTTAGCATTCAAACAAGGCTTCACTAAGCCCTTGATGAAGAAACCAATAGTTTCTATTTTTAGAGGTGCGGATAAGAACATTTTCTCTAATTTTAGGATCATCATGACTAGCCCTATTTTATCCAAGTTGTATGGAATATTTTTGGAATAGAAGATTCACCTATGGCTTGAAATCCATGATGAGAGAGCGAAAGGCCAAGTTATATTTAGGAGATATCATTCAACTATGGACCAACTCATTACTATTAGGATCATTATGTAAGAGTGTCATAATAATAAAATTGATCTCTTAAATCGTTTCATTGACTTCAAGAAAGCTTTGACATTGTTCCCACGACAAACCTTTGAAAAAGGTTGGAAGAGATAATGGTTCCTCTTGAGATGAGGGATGTTGTGACATGGTTGTATTATAATGTTATTACCAAGCTTAGGATGAAAATTTATCTTTCAAAATAAATTAACTAAAATATCGAAGTCAATCAATGGTGTCCCTTGTCCCCCTACCCTTTTTGGCATATACATTAATAAGCTACAAGAGTTTTTAAAATATGGAGGTTGTATTTGCCCCATGCTCGTCGATATTGCCACAACTATCCTCCTTTATGTTGAACAAATTTCTATTTTTGCTTGGAGTCCTTACAATATTGATAGAAAAAGGAATATTCCAAGAATTTTCTGCAAAGATGGGCATGATTGTTAACACCGAAAGAAGAAGAAGAAGTCATTTTAATAAAATTTAGAAATATCGCATATGATAATTTCATATATGAATAAGAACTTGAAGGAAGTTCCCTCACAAAAATATATGAGAATTAATCTCCATCACAAGCTAAACTAGAATTGTAGTTTTGGAAAAAGGATAAATGGAGGATGGAAAGCATATTATGGACTTGAAACAATTGTATGTTGGAATATCTTAGGATATGGAATTATAAGAAACACCCCTTTGAGACTCTCATCACCCCTGTTATGGTATATGGATGTGACGTTTGGGGTTGTAGTACCTCCAAAGAGTCATATCGAGGAAGAGAGAATAGACCCAAAAGAAGTTTATACCATACAATCTCAGTATTAAAGGAAATACACACTATGTTATCCTCCCCATCAAAGGAATCCTTTCCCCCATTTAAGGAAAAGATATGATTAGGTATCCTATGTACAAGAAAATTTCAAACAACATGGAAAATAAAACGCTTCCTAAAATTGCTTTAACTCTAAACAAAACCACCAACCTCACCTCAAGGAGGGGTGGCATAAGGATCCACAATCTTAGCCAAATTATTGGGGGATAAAGAAGGATATTTTATGTAGAATAAGGATACTATCGAAAATATGATTACATCAAAATTTAAGTAGAAACTATGGGGTAATGAATAGTTAGAAGGAAAAGGGAATATAAGATATTATAACGAGGTGATCAACCCAAATATCGAAAATCAAAATTATCTCTTTGTCTTGGCTAGCGTAAAGAAGAAAGAAAACATTGCTAAAATAAGAAGTCATGTGTTGCATAGTGAAATTGAGCATTGGTCTATCACTAAACAAATTGGCTGAAATATTTTATTACTTTTATGTGTTGAAAATGAAAATAACTTTCTCTTAAATTGTCTAACTTATACTCACCTTAGATCTAAAAGTTAATATATTTTTCCTCCACCCATCTTCTTAAACTCTTAATTCAATAAAACTATAATGATATTGAAATGATGATTATATTAAAATGATTCTTATAGTACTTTTTGAGAATAGACAAAACTCTAAAAAATTTCAAATAACTCACCTTCTAGATTTTATCCATCATTTATGACTTAGTGAACCTTAATAATCATCCTCTTAAGAATCACGTTAACTAATCTAATATTTAAACAAACATATTTGTTTTGAGAATTAGGTAATAGTGTAAGCAATATTACGATATATGGCTTTTACGTAATAGATAATAATAAAAAAAATATTCATCACACTTCAACAATCATAAATCGTTGTATCAGTGAGTGAACCTTAATAATCATCCCCTTAAGAATCATGTTAACTCATCTAATATGTTATCAAAAATATTAGCTTTTTGTTTTGACAATTAGGTAATAGCGTAAGCAATATTATGAAATATGGCTTTTACATAATAGATAATAATAATAAAATGTGCATCACACTTCAACCATTATAAATCGTTGCTCCACAATAGTTAAGAAATGAAAAAATGGAAGCATGACTAACATAACCGACTTGACCAGCGTCTTCTCAACTCATTTTTCTAAACCATGCATTTAATGAGATCTTTTATTCACACAATATTCTTTTCATAACATTCCTGGTTTACTATGTAACAATAACTTTAAATTAAATGTATAAGTGGTGTAAAATCAAGTTTGCAATTTTAGTTAAAAAAAAATGTTTTAAAACAAAATTTGATTAAAAATTGTTTAAAAAATGCTTTTTAGTTTTAGAAAAAACACATACTTATAAAAACAAACCAAAAAAAATTAAATACCTTATTTATTTATTTTAATTAATTTATTCTTTTACAACTCGCATTCATTATCAAAACCATTATTAATATAATAGATTTAATTATCTATGATTTTAATTACTAGATATAAAAGATTGTAATTAATTTTGAAAAGTAAATTATTATAAATTAAATAATAAATTAAAAGGAAGTTCTAAATTTTTGTATTCGTTATAAAATAATTAAATATTAATTATCATTATTTTTGTCATATTTTTAATTTTTAAACATTAAAATGATTTAAAGATAGATTTATTAATATTTGAATATAAATTATAATAAATAAATGATGATGATGATGATTAATGTCTATTAAGACCAATGCAGCCTATTGGATTTTAAGAAAAGAAAAGAAATTTAATTGTGATTATTTGATATCTTGTTTCTATGATCAAAGAGAAGGGAAAGAAGTGCTCCAAGATCACTATAGTTGGGTTGGCTTAATAACTCAAGAATATTATAACTGTGGCAAATGTTAGGTAAATGAGAGCAGATCTCAGTAAGAGCCGAGCAATCTAAAAGGAAACACTTTTCGTTTTCCACCTTCTTAGTATCACAAATCTCACAGATTTTATCTTCCGAGGGAGTCTTGGGAGTGGACCACCAACCGGTTTCACTTCGAAGCTCATGAGAATTAGTTCTTATCCTAGAAATGTTCATTTTTTTTCTTAGTGTTGGTTAACACAAAGAGATAATGATGATTATCAAGAGTAGGGTTGATCACCTCCTTATAGTATATTAGCTTCAATTTACCCTCCATCTCTTTATCATCCCATAGCTTTTCCATAAAATTCGAGGTAACATCATCTCCTTGTTTCCCATGATGATCTCCTCCTTAATCCCCCAATATATATATATATATATATATATATATATATATATATATATATATATATATATAGATATATGAGTCCTAAGATGAATGACATGTCTAATTTGTGGCTTGAGTAGTTGCAACTTAAGGACATTTAAACCGTCAAAATTCCCTAGGGATCATACTTGCCCTAGGCCACACCAACCGCTAACATGACATGCTTTTTCCCATGAAGATACGAATCGATGACCTTTTCACCACGGAGTGCCATAATAAAATACCCTGTTACTGTCTACTCCATGCCCTCATGAGAAATTAAATTTTATTATTATTAATTTAATGATAAAAATGATTTGACGAAAGCATTGATATCAACTTATAGAGTATAAAATTATTTAATTTTTATTACTTACAATTGTAAAACCACCATGGATTTGGTAGATAAGCCTATAAAACAAATTGATATTGCTTTTGTTCCATAATTTTTCATGAGGCTCTAGCATGTAATAATGGGACATTGCCTAGAATTTATAGTCCCTAACTTCCTGAACTGCCATGGAAAATGAATTATAAATTAGTGATACACATTCATGGTGTTTAGTACTAATAATCACTCTTTAGCATACAAAAGTTATCACCAATTAAAAGTTAATGTGTCTTGTTTTTAGTGAAATGTTTCAATAGTTAAAGGTAAACTATTTGTGGGAAAGTCTATGAACTCATTAAATACACCTATTTTTCCATTAATTTTAATTTAATGTTTGGTAGTTAAAATTATGAATGATCTAGTGTGGTCTATCAAACTCTTGGCTAAATCTTGTCATTAGACCTAGTCTTAAGTATAGCCAGAGTTATTAAGTTTTCCCACCTTGAATTGAAAAGTTGTATACTATTATTTATAATTTCTTACATAGACAATATTTAGTTCTATTTCTATATAGATGATAATTTAATGATAATGAGACAGTCTCGACTACTACATTAGTGGCTATGGATTCAAATAAGGTCATTTCAATCAAGTTTCATGACCATGTATGGAAGGATATTACATATGAATGGAAAGATAGAGAAGACCGTGTTGATAGAAAATGATTATATAGGAGACATCTTCCTTCATATGAAGCCATAATGATACAAAGATGACATTATGTTGGATATCAAGGAAGTCACGATGGTTTGAAAGCTTGTTATCAAGCTATTCCAAGTGGACACCCTCACAAAGCTACCCCACCTTCTAATGTTTGGCACTATTGGAGAGGTGTTGAAATGTGCAAAATCCTTGATTAGTTGGATATGAAAGAAAGTCTCTCTACTTGGACAAATCATCCTATCCTTGTACAACACATCCATGCAAACATTTGACCTTTCCATGGATGGGTAAGATGTGACGATCACATTTTAGGTTGTGGGAAAGCATCAAAGTGGATCCTAGGTTGTATTAACACTATGGCATGAAAAGAGGAGGCCACAGAGCTATAATTATTTTGATTAATCATGACTAGATTCACTTTACATGCCAATAAATCAGTTGTCACATTATATCAAGATATTTGGGGAACCAAAAAAATTTCTTAATAAATAAATGCCTTAAATAATTAATGCAACTCAAAATGGATAATAATTGATGCAACTTAAGATGAATAAGTGAAACTTGACATTATCATAAAGTAGTTCATGTATGAAAAATACACTATAGATGTCTACACATTGATATCCATTAAAATATACATATATTCCATACATGCATAAATGATACACTAAGATGTTATTAAAATATCAATATAATTGATACTTTCAAATCGTTAAAATAAATACTCTTCCTATAAAAAAAAATTAATAAATCATAAAGTGAGTGATTAAATAAAAAAATAACTTAGTTTACAAAATAGATTCTAACTTTTATAAATACTATATAATTGAATATTATTTTCAAAATTATGAAAGTGAAAATTATATAAACTTATTTAATAATTAAATATATATTTAATATATAATGATAAAATAATTAATAATTAATTATTTTGTTCCGTCATTATTCATTATATTGATTAAAAAATTACCCATGGAAACTTCATCGTAATAATTAATAACTTTAATGAGATGATTCGATGTTTTTGGCATAAAAATCATATCAGAATGGGATGGACCATATTTGTTAAAAATTACCCATGGAAACTTCATCATGGTTAATTAATAACTTTTATTAGATTTATTCGAAGTTTTTGGCATAAAAATCAGATCAGAATGGGATGTTTCAATGTATTCCTTATAAAAACCGGAAAAGATATCTCTTTTATTTTTAAATATAATGAGGTATAAGAAGCTGACAGAATACAAAATTGTTTAGTTGTACACATGAATTTTATTTGATTAGCTACAAGAAAGTAGGCTTAGTGGAAGACACTCACACGATATGATAGGTTAATTCATGGTATGATTGCTTTGTTAAAAAGTCCTGGGGTCTAAAATAATAAGCATGGTAATGGAATATTACAAAGTGATAAATAATGTAAAAATTGTTATTGTTAAATATAATTATTATAATGAAGGGAAATTGAAATGAAAATTTTATGTAAAGGGAATTTAGGTTGAGAGCCCAATAATTGCATCAAGGTTCGTTAATTTTAATAATCTATTTTTTTTGCTAAGATTAAATAAAAAGATGGTTAATACCATGTATCATTGAAAGTTAGTTGATAATGACCAATATATTTAAGTTAATAAAAAGTTTAAATTTTCTAAAATATATTTAAATAATTTATAAATTTTAAAAGCTATATTGATTGTATATTATTAGAATAGACAAAAATATTTTGGGCACAGTCCATCGCTAATTTCCTAAAATAAAATTAAAATTTTATACATTTTAAATAGTATATTGATTGTGTATTATGAGAATAGACAAAAACATTTTGGGCAGAGTCCATGAATTTTTCCATCATTGGTTTGTTCAAATTTCGTATGAGATGTTGAGCAAAGCTCGTTGAAGTGCCTGCCAAAGAGTGCTTTGAATGTTGTTTGACAATAGCCAGACCTCTAAATCAAAGTACGATGTAAAATGAAAGTTTCCATGGAGGTTGTCAAGATGGATGTCATTTGATTATGGTTGATCTGAAGTGTAAGAATTTATTCTTATATATTTTATAACCAATATTATTGACGAGCATCCATTGCTCAAGAACTAATAGATTCATGAGGGATGCCCACAACCCCTTGCTCTATTGTATCATAAACCAAACTCTCCCAAATCATGTGGAAATCTAAAATAGAAACTGAACACCCAATTAAAAACATGTCATCAAAGAAACTATGAACAAAATGGCATGGTTCCTCCAATGTCAAAATAGTTTTAAAAGGGCATGTACAGGCCATTCTTGAAGCTAAAATGAAATTGGCACATTGAGATTTTCTAGAAGGCTTGAGAATGAAAATATAAAAGGCATAAACAACAAGAAATAACCATAGCATATCACTATGAAAAGAGATTACATTCTATGAAAATTGGTGTTATAAGAAAATAAGAGATAAAACCACTTCAATGGTGTACTACAATGGTGTTACAAGAAAAGAAGTGATAAAGCAACTTCAATGGTGTACTACAATGAAGATATAAGTGTTTCATTACATTGGTTAAGTTTCCAATTTTGACTAGTGCCAGATTGAGATTTTCCTAAAGATGTTTCTCAGGGACACAACTCACAAAAGAAGAAATAGACAAAAACTTAACAACCTCACCTACTTATCTTATAATAAGAGCAATACCATCTACATAGGCCGATAGTGCTATTATATTTACATGCCTCCATTTTACAGGGAACTATGAGCCTAATACCACACAAAAAAATGAGAGACTATCTATTCTAGGGTTGAATTCATATTTCCTTTCAATATTTGTTGCTACATGCTTACATGAACCTTCATATAACTCCAAGGATTCACCATCTAATTCTAATGACATAGGGTGTCTCAACTCACGTCTCGATATCCTTCCATATTAGCACAATACATGGTTAGTGCAATTCATCTCAGAGCCGTTGAAAAGAATAAGGGAGGAGATAATGGTAATTTTCCCTCCACACATCATGAACTGGCTTCCTCATTAACCATGATTTTTTTTAGATCCATCCCAACTTTGGATAGGGTTTGGTATGATTGAAGGTTCAATTCCTCACTCAACTTCATGATGGGAATCTTACTATTGAGCACTATACCAAAGGTTTAGAAAACCAAGGACAAGGCTGATAACATACCGAAGACAATCATGTACAGGTGCACATGGATAGTGGAGGCTTCCACCACCCCAAAACATCCTTTTACAAACCTTTTATTACCTTAATATGTTCTCCATTTACCAAATTTTCCTCTTCCAACAATTGGTCTAAACATGGAATAGATTGGTATGATAATTGATTGTTGATCAACAATGAACCCCCTACAACAATAATTGCCATATTTTCCATTCCATATCATACCTAATGAAATCACCCTTGAGCATGGATATGTTGAGTAAAAAAAGTACACAACATTTGGAATAATGTATCTTTTCATTAATATTGGATAACGAAGTCCATAATTATAAAGTAGAATACTTAGATGTAATATATCTTTCTTGAGTATATTCACTTTGTTTACATTTCTATTATTAATTTAGGTCTCTTGTTATTTATTCTAATTGCTTTTTTCATTATCTATCACATTATGATAATTCAGTTAACTAGTTGCATCTTCATCTTCCTCATTGTCACTCCATATTTTGTGATTCCTAGATTTCTTAATATTTATGCATTGGTACTTCTTCCATTCCACAATGTTTCCTTTAACACTATTTTTTTTTTTTTAATTCAATTTTTTTAATTAATCATGGTTCTTTATTTTAAATTTATTTATTTTTAGTATAATAACTCTATTTAATTTAACTTGTTCAGAAGCAATATCATTGAGCTACAATGTGTCTCATCAACTTGAATCATGCATAATTATAACAAGACTCTTTAAAAATTATGTTTGATCTCTATACGATACTTCACAAAATTTACCTCTCCAATTTTCTTTGCACATACAAGTTATGTCACATTCATGCTATTTATTATTAACTTTCTTTTATGCTTACTTGATTTCACTTCACCTTAGAGATGATTTCAATGTTTATACATAAAACTTTGATGCTTATATGTCAAATACGTGAATTGGTGTGCCTTTAATATATGTATTTACTAGAATATATCTAAGTAATATACATTTGCTACATATGTTAGTTGAACTATCTCTAATACAAAAAAAATTATTTTTAAGATATTTTGTTTTACGAATTTTTACATATTTTATAAAAAAAAATATAATATGCGCTCAAAATTCATTTTTTTATTTACCAAAATTAAACCAATATTTTTTTAATAATTTTTATTTTAAAATTGATTTATTTTTTTTATTTTAAAACATATTAATTTAAATTAAATAAAAAAATCATTAACTTAAAAAAAACCATATATTATATATTTCCCAAAACCATATATTATATATTTCCCAAATATAAATATTTGTGAATAAAGAGCCCTTAAATGAAAATATTAACTAATATTAGATATTTTTACTCATGAAATCCATTTGAGAATCACACGATGAATGCCCGAATGTGCATTGGCTTTATTCAAATGATTCGACGGTTTTGGTATATAATATTCTTTAATTATATAAATGGGGTTGAGGTTTATTTGATTAGCTATAAGAAAGTAGGCGAACTGGAAGCCTCTCCAATAAATGTTAAATGTAGAATGGGCATTCATTCAAGTGTGCTATGGTAAAAAGGGTGGAGAAGTAATGTATCACGAGTGGACAATATTCGCTTTAGTAAAAGGACGAAGATGTAATATAACGAGGGCTTGGATGGGATATAATGAAGTGACAAGTAAGGTAATTTAAGTTATAATCACATAGTATAAAAGGATTTAAAATGATATTATACGAAATTTTTTAATATAAAATAATTAACATATATAAGATATTATTTACAGACATATAATTAACTTTTTATGTTTGTGTTTTTAAGATTAAATAAATAAATGTGTTGTTAAGTGTATTTTACAATTTAGTATGAGGAGGAGGTGTAAGTATGTCACACTTCCAATAAAATAATAATGTAAATGAAAAAAATTGATATCGACCCAAAATAAAAATGAAAATAACCATATAAATAAAAAAGCTACAATACAAGTCTTTTAATATTTCTTTTAATCAAATATATCTATAGAATATTTAAAATATTTAAAAATATAACTATTTTCTCTCCAAAGATGTAATATTTAAAAATATTATTTTGATATAGTTTTATTATAAATTTATTATCATACCATGTAAAAAAAAATCATTAAATCTAATAATAATAATAATAATATATATATTATTATTATTATTAAATCTAATATCAATATTAATATTATTAGATTTAATAACCTTGGATTAATAATTTGAGGAAAGGTTTGCATCTCGAGGGATTTGATCCCTCTCGGCCCATGATAGAGTCGAAGTTAGATGGATCTAGGCTGGTTATATAACATAGTGATGATGATGATAATGATGATGGTTAACGTCCACTGAGACCAAACTTTGGTATTGAATGAATCTCTTAAACCTTTTTTCCTTGGAGTTATAAAAATAGTAAAGAATTGACTAATTAGTCCACCTCTTTGAGGTTTTTTTGGTTTTTGTCTGTCTAAGCGTTAATGACTTGATTCAACAAAATGAAATTTAATCATATACCCTAAAATTTAGAGTTGTTTATCTTCTTTCTCATTTCCATTCCAATTTTCTACATAGCTATGTATAGCAAAATTAATATTTGAAATTTCTTTGTAGAGAGCATCAATTTTTTTCCCACTACCTATAACTTACATGGTGTCCTAGTATTGACCCACTCTCTCTATTTTGCAAATAAAAAAAGGATTTTTTAATCGATTATAACTCTATTAGTTTCAATATTTTAGTATCATGAGTTTGAGAATACGAAGCATCAAGAATCCTAATTTGAAAATTGATTGCCACAGACACTTTGCAAGATTTAAAAATTTGGGTCTTTAGAAATGTCTTAGTTCTTACATGTCAGGTATGAATAATTAAATTAAATGAACCAATATAAAACAAGCATGTTACTTAACATAAAAATATGAAGAAATACGATAAAGGAAAAGAAACATCACAACAACAAAGTAACAAGGGGGTTCACCCAAATTGGACTATGTCTCTCGACCCTGCTTCAGTAGTGGGGTGGCCACTTTATTGATCTCAACAAATAGATAATGAGTACATGCAAATCTTTGTCAATACAAGAAAGGGAGTCTCTCCTTGAGTGGAATTGTCTCTCTTACAAAGAGACGTTCTCCTATAAACAACTCTCACTCACAGAGTCATTCACTTTCAACAAGGAAAGAAAGCATAACAAAGGGATGCTCTCACATAAAGTGACAATAGGTCCTCATGAATCCACTACTCAGAATCAACTCAGACTCATCACCTTCACAATTGTCACACAATTTGGAGACCAATGACTATAAACATGACTACTTCCTCATAAAGTTTCAAAATTGCCTGATCTCGAAACCCCAATTTGAAGATCATCTAAAAATTGATTTCTCAAATGAGAAAATAGACATCCACATATGAATTCCTTGCAAAATTTTGAGTCATTTGAGTATAAAATCGACTATGTTTTTCTAAGGCACTCCAGACCTCCCTCTCAAAACTACCTTAGAAAATGTGGAGGAATTAACATTAAGCCACCCAAACTAATGACGACACATTGGTTAGTTCAAATGTCAATTATAATGTTTCCATGCTACTTAGAAGGGTCAAGAACCCTTATCTCAACTGTTATGGTGTTAAAAAAGGCCTCCAAATGGCCAACACACACCTCCATTTCCAATCTCCTCTATTAACCGCAGAACAAAACTCCTTCCGTTCCCAAAATAATAAAAATATTAGGCTTATAGCCAAACGATTTCTTCATTAGTTTGGTTTCCCGCAAGTCATGGGTTCGATCCAACAGGGTCGAAAGTTATAACATTCTATGGTTTTAAATTTCGATCCGACATGGTCAACAACTATAATGTTTTATGGTTTTAACTTTAAATATGGTCGTTGGCCCACCTTTTTCCTCCGTTGTTGGTTAAAGTGGTATCCCATGGAACCATAGGTCATTAGCCCCTGCAACCTACACTCTTGTCATGGTTCTACGCCTTTAACTCCCGCCACCTAGTCACATTACGTAACATAATCGTGTGTCGGGCCTGTCAGTTTTGCTTTCTAGCCAACCCATTACTCCCAAGCCCTGGGTGTTGAAACTTTAAATATGACCAATGCCTTTTGATTACCAAGAAACACCCATGGCACATTGGGAGGACGTTAGTTTGGTAATTGAGAGATCAATGGTTTGAATCATGCAGAGGTTGGTTAAGCTAAATAAAATTTTAACGTTAATCCCGAGACCACATGGTGACCTTTCACGTGCTGACCTATGATTGGTCCATGTGACAACTTATCATTTGCCCACCTAACCAACCGTACGCCCAATCACTTGTTGACATCAGCTAACAACTAGGCTACAAAACTGCCACGTGTCCTCCCATGATTGGTCCCTGTCTATTTCGTACTTCCATCTACCAACTTCCATGTCATACACTGGTCTATCCATATGTCCGCCACATCACTTCCATAAAAATAGTAAAGAATTGACTGATTAGGCCACCTCTTTGAGGTTTTTTTGGTTTTGGCCTGTTTAGGCTTCAATGAATTGATTTAGAAAAATAAAATTTGATTGTATACCCTTAAAATTTAGAGAATGTTTATCTTCTTTCTCATTTCCATTCCAATTTTCTACATAGCTATGTATAACAAAAATACTATTTGAAATTTCTCTTTAGAGAGCATCAATTTTTTTCCCACTACCTATAACTTACATGGTGTCCTAGTATTGACCTACTCTCTCTATTTTGAAAATAAAAAATGATTTTTTAATTTACTATAACTCTATTAGCTTCAATATTTTAGTATCATGAGTTTGATAATACATAGCATAAAGAATCTTGATTTGACAATTGATCGTCACAGCCACTTTGCAAGATTTAAAAATTTGGGTCTTTAGAAATGTCTTAGTTCTTACATGTCAGGTATGAATAGTTAAATTAAATGAATCAATATAAAAAAAGCATGCTACTTAACATAAAACTATGGAGAAATACGAGAAAGGAAAAAAAACATCACAACAATGAAGTAATAAGGGGTTTTGCCCAAATTGGACTATGTCTCCTGACCCTGCTTCAGTAGTGGCGTGGCCACTTTATTGACCTCAATAAATATATAATGAGTTCATTCAAATACTTGTCAATACAAGAAAGGGAGTCTCTCTGATCTGAAAATGGGGCACTTAGGTGTCTTGTCTAATCTACAAGAACTTCTCCCACTCCTAAAGCTTGAATATTTTACCAAGTCTTAATGATTAACCATTGCCGAATTAAGAAATGCTTGACAATATAGTGTATGCTTATGTTTGTCGTAAACTGATTATATGCTTTAGAATCTATTGTCTGTACTGTAAGTTGATGTGGTGAAATTGAGGTATGAATACATGCAACAGAAAATAAAGAAGCCATAAACAATCACATAAAGACAAGAATTTAATTAGGAGTTCACCCACAACTCTTGGGCTACATCTCTGTGAGCTCTAGTCAACTCAACTAGGCTCTCTAGGATTATGGTATAAGTCTCTTTTTTTAGAAGCTCTTGGCTCAACTCTTGCTGTGTTTACAAAAAAATAGCAGGTTCAGACACCATGTTACCCCCTGGATCTTGAAGCTCTGGCTCTTGGTTCTTGGTTCTGGCTATTGGCTCTGGCTTTGGCTCTTTCTGCCTTCTATCAAGTTACAACTCTCTCTGGGCTTTTCACTTTGACTCTAAGTGACTCCCTTGGCTGCCTTTTGCTTCTGCGCTGCCTTCTTCGCCTTGGTTTCCTGCCCTGGCTTCACTTTCAGTAAAAAAGCCCCAGCAATCAACAACAACAACCAACCTTCATCCTCTATCAGTCTGCGGCTTTTTAAGCCAAATCGGCGCTGTTGGTTCATCTTCCCTTTCGGGCTCTCTGTCTTCCTGTTTTAGTCTACTCAAATCCCTTCTCTAAGCATTAGCCATCATTGTTAAACACCATAGGGGATGAATGCCACCTATGCTGTAAAGGATGAGCGCATCGGGCCTTCGAAATCCTTGAAATGACCATTTTTCATTAACATAAAGAAACGCTGTAAAAACATGGGAAATCCTCCAAAACACCGTTCATCGAGGCTTGAAACATTCATGAATGCACTTTATTTTCATATCGGGTCCATCCATAAGTCGCCATCACATGTCGCAAGGGCCTGCCCCTTTGTATTTCGTTTAATAACGAAATATACGAAATTACACTGAAAAATGCCTTTCGACAGATTTCAAAATATATATAATCCGGTTAATATTTTCATCAGGTCCGGATATTGCATCACATATATACCATATATCTCCACTCCTCTAAAATGCGCCGATGCAATATTGTGATGTGACAATTCGCAATTGCAAATCACATAAGCCCGAGGCCTTCCCATATAGTAGGGTCTATGTCAACGCCGATTGCGATCCGCTGATATCGGCGATCGCAGTATCTCATCGGCTCGGTCCCATCACACGTTATGCCTTTGATATCCGCCAACTGCCATTGCTGATTGCAATTTCTGATCAGATCTGGGTTCGATGGAGAATTGTTTATATCTATTTAAACTATATCCTAGGAAGTTTAGAGGAAAATTCTTATTCGTAAAAATAAAGAAAAAAATATGATTCCCTTTAGGAATTGGAATTCATATCTTTAAAATCGTAGGAGTCTTTTATCACCATGAACACTATTTTGAATGTCCCTATAGAATATGGAATATTTTCTTTGAAAGATATTAAATTTTTGGTTAAGTGGCTTAATAGTGGGAAAGATAATGACGTTGAAGTTAACAAAGTTGAAATTTTGAAGATAAGAGTGCTAATCCCCATCACACACATACACAAGATATACAATTTAGCATTCAAACAAGGCTTCACTAAGCCCTTGATGAAGAAACCCATAGTTTCTATTTTTAGAGGTGTGGATAAGAACATTTTATCTAATTTTAGGATCATCATGACTAGCCCTATTTTGTCCAAGTTGTATGGAATATTTTTGGAATAGAAGATTCACCTATGGCTTGAAATCTATGATGAAAGAACGAAAGACCAAGTTAGATTTAGGAGATATCATTCAGCTATGGACCAAATCATTACTATTAATATCATTATGTAAGAGTGTCATAATAATAAAATTGATATCTTCGATCATTTCATTGGCTTCAAAAAAGATTTAACATTGTTCCCACGACAAATGTTTGGAAAAGGTTGGAAGAGATAATGGTTCCTCTTGAGATGAGGGATGTTGTGACATGGTTGTATGAGAGTGTTATTACCAAGCTTAGCATTAAAACTTATCTTTCAAAAGAAATTAACTAAAATATCGAAGTCAATCAATGATGTCCCTTGTCGCTTACCCTTTTTGGCATATACATTAATAAGCTACAAGATTGTTTGAAATATGCAGGTTCTATTTTCCCCATGCTTGTCGATATTGCCACAACTATTCTCCTTTATGTTGAACAAATTTCTATTTTTGCTAGGAGTCCTTACAATATTGATAAGAAATAAAGAATATTCCAAGAATTTTGTGCAAAGATGGGCATGACTATTAACACTGAAAAAAGAGGAAGAAGAAGAAGAAGAAGAAGAAGAAGTCGTGTTAATAAAATCTAGAAATATTACATATGACAATTTCATATATGAACAAGAACTTGAAGGAAGTCCCCTCACAAAAATATATGAGAATTAATCTTCATCACAAGCTACACTAGAATTATAGTTTTGTAAAAAGAATAAATGGAGGACATAAGCATATTATGGACTTGAAACATTTGTATGTTAGAATACCCTAGGATATGGAATTAAAAGAAACACCCCTTTGAGACTCTCGTCACCCCTGTTATGTTATATGTATGTGACATTTGGGGCTATAGTACCTCCAAAGAGTCATATGGAGGAAGAGAGAACAGATCCAAAAGAATTTTATACCATATAATCTCAATATTAAAGAAAATACACCCTATGTTATCCTCCTCATCAAAGTAATCGTTTCCCCCATTGAAAGAAAGGATATGATTAGGTATCCTATGTACCAGAAAATGTCAAACAACATGGAAGATAAAAGGCTTCCTAAAATTGCTTCCAACTCTAAACAAACCACCAACTTCAGCTCAAGGAGGCATGGCATAAGGATCCAGAGTCTTAGCCAGATTATTGGGGGATAAAGAAGGATATATTATGTAGAATAAGGATACTATCGAAAATATGATTACATAAAAATTTAAGTAGAAATTGTTGGGTAATGAATAGTTAGAGGGAAAAGGGAATCTAAGATATTATAATGAGGTGATCAACCCAAATCTTGAAAATCAAAATTATATCTTTGTCTTGGCTTGTGTAGAGAAGAAATAAAACATTGCTAAAATAATAAATCATGTGTTGCGTAGTGAAATTGAGCATTGGTCTATCCCTAAACACATTGGTTGAAATATTTTGTTATCTTTATGTCACTAAGAAAGTTTAAGATGAAAATGACTTTTTCTTAGCTTGTCTAGCTTATACTCACCTTAGATCAAAAGTTAATATGTTTCCTTCCACCAATCTTCTTAGACTCTTAATTCAATAAAGATATGATGATATTGAAATGATTCTTCTAACGCTTTTTGAACATAAAAAAACTCTAAAAAATTTCAAATAGCTCACCTTCTGATTTTATCCATCATTTATGACTTAGTGAACCTTCCACTTAACAACCATGTTAACTCATCTAAAATTTTAGAAAACATATTAACTTTTTGTTTTGAGGATTAGGTAATAGTGTAATCAATATTATGATATATGGCTTTTACATAATAGATAATAATAATAAAATATGCATCACACTTCAACAATTATAAAACGTTGCTTCACAATAGTTGAGAAATGAAAAAATGGAAGCATGACTTGTATAACCGATTTTTATTTATCTATTTATTTTATTTTTTCCAAAAGTGGAGAAACTTATCAACTCAGGTGTCAAACCAACAGTGAGGATAGCCATCTCTGGCTACTATCCGCGAATGTCGGTTTGACTCATCACTGTTAAATAGGAAAACCACGCCACCTATAATTTCCCGCTAGTGGTCTGTAAGGGAGTAGGCTTTCACTCATGCCAGATGCCTTTAAGTCTTGGCTGTTAACCTGTTTCCTTACGTCCAAGGAAGACAAGCTCTTAGCCAAGCAGAAGCAGTTTTACGACATACTCGTATAACCAACTTAACCAACGTCTTCTCTCCTCATTTTTCTAAACCATGCATTTAATGAGATCATTTTTTTGGTTTACTATGTGCAGGGTTGTCTTCACTCATTAGTGTTCATGAGTATGCACAATCAATTTTCATGTACCAATAACTTTAAATTAAATGTATAAGTGGTATCAGTGTGTTAGAAAAAATTCTAATGTATTTGAATTTGGCATATTACATAAACAAGTTTGCAATTTTAGTTAAAAAAATAGATTTAAAACAAAATTGGATTAAAAAATGTTTTATTAGTTTTCGAACAAAATTATAAAAAAAAAAAACATACTTATAAAAGAAAACCAAAAATAAATAAATAAAATTAAATACTTTATTTATTTATTTTAATTAATTTATTCTTTTATGAGCATTTCATTATCAAAACCATTATTAAAATAATAGATTTAATTATCTATGATTTTAATGGCTATATATAAAGATTGTACTCAATTTCAAGAGTAAATTATCAATAAATAATAATAAAATTTTATAAATAAATAATAGAATTATTATAAATTAAATAACAAATTAAAAGGATATTTTAAACTTTTGTATTTATTGATGATGATGATGATAATGTTTAACGTTTTGTTAACGTCCGCTGAGACCAAAATTAGTTATAAAATATATAATTATAAAATAATTATATATTAATTATATATTTTAATTTTTAAATATTAAATGATTTAAAGATAGATTTATTAATATTTGAATATAAATTATAATAAATAAATAATGATGATGATTAACATCCATTAAGGTCAATGCAGCTTGTCGGACCTCAAGAAAAAAAGAATAATTTAATTCTGATTCTTCGAAATCTTGTTTCTATGATCAGAGAGAAAGGAAAGAAGTGCTCCAAGATCACTATAGCTGGGCTGGCCTAATAACTCAAGAAGATTATAAGTGTGGCAAATGTTAGGGAAATGAAAGAAGATCTGAGTAAGAGCCGAAAAGTCTAAAAGGAAGTGTTTTTCATCTTCCACCTTCTTAGTATCACAAATCTGACAGATTCTATTTTCCGCGGGAGTCCTAGGAGTAGAACACTGCCTAGTTTTGCTTCAAAGCTCATGCGAATTAGTTCTTATCCTAGCAATGTTCATTTTTTTCTTAGTGTGGGTTAACACAGAGAGATAATTCTGGTTATCAAGAGTGGGGTTGATCATGGTGCAGGAGCATTTAGCCCAAGGGAAATCATTGTAAATAGTAGATATAGGGGGTCATGCATTTTTAAAAATTAGTTTCCTAAGTTCCAAGTGAGTTTAATATTTAAGCTTTTAAGTGTGATTTAATTAGATCTTCTCAAAATAAATAAATGAGAATATATAAACTAGGAGAGCTTTTAGGCATAAAAGGAATGAATGTGGATCATTAAGTGATAAGGAAGCTTTTCTATTTTAGAACAGGGAAAAAGATGGGAAAAAGCCAGGAGATGCTTTTGCCATATGTATGCATTGCATGTAGAGTTAGAGCTTTTAGTTGAGTGATTTTAGGATTTTTAGATCATGCTAAGTTTTATAAATAATGAATCCTCAAAAACATTAAAGATCATAGAATGTGAGTGAGTGTGGTTTTAGAATAGTTTGGCACCCAAGGCTGTAAGTCCTCTGGCAATTTGTAAGGGCCATGAACATTGAAGATCTGGCCACGAAAAAGGTTGTAAGTATTTATTTTATATGATAAGTTTGTTTAGAGCTTTATTGGTGAATTAGTAATTGCCGAGTTAAATTCGAATTTGTAATTGCCATATTGGAGATCCTAGGTATTGCAAGCTTGGCTTGCATCAGGTGATAAGTATTGTAGGTCAGCCCTGCATCAAGTGGTATCAGAGCCGGAGCAGCTCTTTTTGAAGGTTCAAGTGTTTTTTCTTGTTAATTGCATGTGATGATTTTTGGGACTGATAAGTATTGATCTACAGGAATAGTGAAGAAATCTCAGCGGGAAGAAGGAGAAGTGAATGTGGCAGAACCTAAAGATTCAACAGAGGTTGAATAAAGTTGCAGATGGGAGAAGCCTACAGGAGCAGTAGAGGGTGCTCAAAAGGTTCCAGCAAAGGAATTATGATTACCAAAAGACCAGATCCGGAGGAGAGGATTGGTGAGGTAAGTGGCAACAAAAGAGTTTGCTGTGGCAGAGGCTTCATGCAACTCATAGGGGAGCAACTCATGGCGAAGGAGATGACTACTAAAAGTCATAAAGGATAAAATAGAGGTTCAAAAAGAAGCCACAGAGATGAGATGACTACAGGAGTTCGAGAAAGAAAGATTGCAGAAATAAAGGCACAGTTACAGGCACTGGAAGAACGGCTGCAGGAGCAGGAAAAGCAGAAAGGACAATGGATCTTTCTACTGAAGGGAAAGAGAGTGATTTGGCAACAATTGCAGAGGAGGTTGAGACAAATTCTGATTTCCTTGTTGAAAAAGGGACTTAGAGTTCTTGTGCCAGAGATGAAATTTAAAGGTTCCACATGCAGATCTGGTTAAAGGGAAGTGCTGAAGAAAGCAGTCAACACTAAAAAGTCTTGTAGTTTTAAAACTGATGAGTTGTGTATGTTTGCATGTGCAGAGGAGAAGATCATTGATGATTTCTTGAGTTATTGGGTAGATCCAGATCAGCTGGATAATGTGAACTCTTGTGTTTGTATAGCTGACAATTGTGATGTGATTACAGGAGTTGTGGAGGATGTGCAATCTTGTGAAACTGTTACAGCACAAGAGGAAGTTCTTTTGGATGTTGAGGAAGTGAATCAGTCTGAAGCACAGATAAGGGAAGTAACAGTTGATACTATTGAACATTTTGCGCAAACTGAAAGTTTATGTATGAATGCAGGTGATGATGATATGCTTCAGCGATGCTACAGAGAAATTGCGTTATTAGAATATTTGTTGGAGAATCCATAGTATGACAGGGAGATTGCAGAAGAAAGAGTTTAGTACAGTGAACAAGAGGGAAAAGCTGCAGATGAAATTACAGGTGACAAGCAAAGGAATGTTGCAGAGGGATAGGAAGTTTGGAAGGCAACAACATCCACAGTGACAGCTAAAACAACATGTGGAGCAACATCCATAGTGACAGATAGAGCAACATGTCGATTGATAGCAGCATAAGAGGCACTGATGCCTTATATTTTTTATTCTCACAATTGTTTTGTGAGTACAGGTCTAAATGAAGATGCTGGAGAAAATCTGTTAGACAAAGAAATTGAACTGAGGAGGCGGATGATGATGAAAGTATCCTGGAAGAGACGAGCAGCAGTGAAACAAAGGAGAAGCAACAAGAGGAAGACAACAGAATATTGCGAGAGCATAGCCAGTAGAGCGATGCAGTGTAAGATATGGAGACCTGGAGAAAAGCAGCAAGCAACAACAGATGATGACTTGCAGAACAAAGTGTGGGATCCAGGAAAACCAAGAATAGAAGACACATGATCAGGAGATCATGAATATTTTCTACCTTGGGAATCTGATGCAGGAGCATTTAGCCCAAGGGAAATCATTGTAAATAGTAGATATAGGGGGTCATGCATTTTTAAAAATTAGTTTCCTAAGTTCTAAGTGAGTTTAATATTTAAGCTTTTAAGTGTGATTTAATTAGATCTTCTCAAAATAAATAAATGAGAATATAGAAACTAGGAGAGATTTTAGGCATAAAAGGAATGAATGTGGATCATTAAGTGATAAAGAAGCTTTTATATTTTAGAACAGTGAAAAAGATGGGAAAAAGCTAGGAGATGCTTTTGCCATATGTATGCATTTCATATAGAGTTAGAGCTTTTAGTTGAGTGATTTTAGGATTTTTAGATCATGCTAAGTTTTATAAATAATGAATCCTCAAAAACATTAAAGATCATAGAATGTGAGTGAGTGTGGTTTTAGAATAGTTTGGAAGCCAAGGCTGTAAGTCCTCTGGCAATTTGTAAGGGCCATGAACATTGAAGATCTGGCCACGAAAAACGTTGTAAGTATTTATTTTATATGATAAGTTTGTTTAGAGCTTTATTGGTGAATTAGTAATTGCCGAGTTAAATCCGAATTTGTAATTGCCATATTGGAGATCCTGGGTATTGTAGGCTTGGCTTGCATCAGGTGATAAGTATTGCAAGTCAACCCTGCATCAGATCACCTCTTCATAGTATATTATATTCATTTTACGCTCCATCTCCTTATAATCCCACAACTTGTCCGTAAAATTGGACGTAATAACATCTTTGACATTATCCGTGCTTCCCATGATGATTCCATCCTTAATCCCCATATATATATATATAGAGAGAGAGAGAGAGAAATATTTATTTGTTTAATTAAATTTTATTATTGTTATTTTTTGCTTGTTAGGATATGTGAGTCTTAAGATGATTGACATGCCTAATCTGTGGCCTAAGCAGTTGCAACTTAAGGGAATTTAAACTATCAAAATTCCTGAGGGATCACACTCGGCCTAGGCCACACAAACCCTTAGCATGACATGCTTTTTCCCATGAAGATTCGAATCAGTGACCTTTTCACCACGGAGTGCCATAACAAAATACCTTGTTATCGTCTACTCCATGCCCCCATGATAAATTATATTTTATTATTATTAATTTAATGATAAAAATGATTTAACGAAAGCATTGATATCAAATTATAGAGTATAAAATTATTTAATTTTTATTATTTACAATTGTAAAACCACCATGGATTTGGTATAAAATACTATAAAACAAATTGATATTGCTTTTCTTCCATAATTTTTCATGAGGCCCTAGCATGCAATAATGGGACATTGCCTAGACTTTATAATCCCTAATGCCTTGAACTACCATGGAAAATGAATTATAAATTAGTGATACACATAAATGGTGTTTAGTACTAATAATCACTCTTGAGCATACAAAGTTATCACCAATTACAAGTTAATATGTCTTGTTTCCAGTGAAATGTTTCAATAGTTAAAGGTAAACTATTTGTGGGAAAGTCTATGAACTCATTAAATGCAACTATTTTTCCATTGATTTTAATTTAATGTTTGGTAGTTAAAATTATGAATGATGTGATGAGTGGTCTATTGAACTCTTGGCTAAATCTTGTCTGAGTCTTAAATATAACCAGAGTTATTAAGTTTTCTCACCTTGAATTGAAAAGTTACATACTATTATTTATAATTTCTTACATGAACAATATCTAGTTCTATTTCTATATAAATGATAATTTTATGATAATGAGACTATCTCAACTACTACATTAGTGGCTATGGATTCAAATAAATTCATTTCAATCAAGTTTCATGATCATGTGTGGAAGAATAGTAGATATGAATGAAAAGATAGAGAACAATGTGTCGATAGAAAATGATTATATAGGATACATCTTCCTTCATATGAAGCCATAATGATACAAAGATGACATTATGTTGGATATGAAGGAAATCACAATGGTTTGAAAGCTTGTTATCGAGCTATTCCAAGTGTACACCCTCACAAACCTATCCCACCTTCCAATGTTTGGCACTATAGAGAGTTTTTCAAATGTACAAAGTTCTTGATTAATTGGATATGAAAGAAAGTCTCTCTACTCGGACATAGCATCCTATCCATGTACAACGCATCCATACATAATTTGACCTTTCCATGGAGGGGTAAGATATGACGAACACATTTTAGGTTGTGGGAAAGCATACTTGACTCAAAGTGGAACCTAGCTTGTATTAACACTATGTCATGAGAAGAGGAGGTCACAAAACTATACTTAGTTTTATTAATCATGAATAGATTCACTTTACATGTCAATCAATCAATTGTCACATCATATCAAGATATTTGAGGAACCAAATAAATTTCTTAACCAATAAATACCTTGAATAATTGATGCAACTTAAGATAAATAAGTGGAACTTGACATCATCATAAAGTAATTCATGTATGAAAAATACACTATAAATATCTCACACATTGATATCCATTAAAATATACATATATTCTATACATAAATGTTACACGAACATGTTATTAAATATCGATATAATTAAATATCGATATAATTAAATTGATAATTTGAAATCTTTAAAATAAATACTCTTCTTATTAAAAAATTAATAAATCATAAGTTATAACGATTAACAGAAAAAATACTTAGTTCACAAAATAGATTCTAACTTCTATAAATACTATATAATTGAACCTTATTTTCAAAATTTTGAAAAGTGAAATTATATTAATTAATATTTAATTATTTTGGTCGGTCATTATTAATTATATTTATTAAAAAATCACCCATGGAAACTTCATCATAGTAATTAATAACTTTAATGAGACAATTCGATGTTTTTGGCATAAAAATCATATCAGAATGGGATGGATTATATTTATTCAATAATTACCCATGGAAACATGATTAATTAGTAATTTTTATTAGATTTGTTCGATGTTTTTGGCATAAAAAACAGATCAGAATGGGATGTTTCAATGTATTCATTACAAAAACCGCAAAATATATCTCTGCTATTTTTAAATGTAAGGAGGTATAAGAAGCCGACACAATACAAAATTGTTTAATTGTACACACGGGTTTTATTTGATTAGCTACAAGAAAGTATGCTTAGTGGAAGACAGTCACACAATATGATATGTTAATTCATGTTATGATTGCTTTGTTAAAAAATAATAAGCATGGGAATGGAATATTACAAATTGATAAATGAGGTAAACATGTTATTGTTAAATACAAAATATTATAATATTAATAATCTTTTTATAATTAAGGGAAATCGAAATGAAAATTTATATAAAGGGAATTTAGGTTGAGAGCCCAACAATTGCATCAAGTTTTATTATTTTAATAATTTTTTGTTAGATTAAATAAAAAATAGTCGATTACAATGTATCATTTAAATGTTAGTTTGATAATACTAAGATACTAAACTTTCTAAAAAATACTTAAAATTTTATAAATTATAAATGATATATTGATTGTATATCATGAAAATAGTATATTGATTGTACATTATGAGAATAGATAAAAATATTTTGGGTAGATCCTATGTTTAATTTCCCAAAATACACTCAAAATTTTATAAATTTTAAATGACATATTGATTGTATATCATGAGAACAAACAAAAACATTTTGGGCAAAGTCAATGCCTTTTTCTATCATTGGTTTGCTCAAATTTCGTATGAGATGTTGAGAAGAGCTCGTTGAAGTGCCTACCAAAGAGTGCTTTGAATGTTGTTTGACAATAGCCAGACCTCTAAATCAAAGTACGATGTTCAATGAAAGTTTCCAAGGAGGTTGTCAATATGGATTCCATTTGATTATGGTTGATGTGAAGTGTAATAATTTATTCTTATATATTTTATAACCAATATTATTGACGAGCATCCATTGCTCAAGAACCAATAGCTTCCTGAGGGATGCCCACAACCCCCTGCTATATTGTATCATGAACCAAACTCTCCAATATCACATGGAACTCTAAAATAGAAATTGAACACCCAATGAAAAACAAGTCATCAAAGAAACTATGAACAAAATGGCATGGTTCCTCCAATGTCAAAATAGTTTTAAAAGGTCATGGATGGGCCATTATTGAAGCTAAAATGAAATTGGGAGATTGAAATTTTCTAGAAGAATTGAGAATGAAAATATAAAAGGCATAAATAGTGAGAAATAACCACAGCATATCACCCTGAAAAGAGAGTACATGCTATGAAAATTGGGGTTACGAGAAAATAAGAGATAAAACAACTTCAATGGTGTACTACAATGAAGATAGAAGTGTTTCCTTTCAATGGTTAAGTTTCCAATTCTGTTTAGTGCCACATTCAGATTTTCCTAAGGATGTTTCTCAGGGATACAACTCACGAAAAACAAAATAGACAAAAACTTAACAACCACACCTACTTATCTTAGAAGAAGAGAAATACCATCTACATAGGCCCATAGTGTTTTATACTTAAATGCCTTGATTTTAAGGGAAGTATGAGCCTAATACCAAACAAAACTATGAGAGACTATCTCTTCTAGGGTTGAATTCATATTTCCTTTCAATATTTGTTGCTACATGCTTACATGACCCTTCATATAACTCCAAGGATTCACCATCTAATTCTCATGATGTAGGGTATCTCAACTCACGTCTCAATACCCTTCCATATTAACGCAATACATGGTTAGTGCAATTCATCTCAGAGCTATTGAAAAGAACAAGGGAGGGAGATAATCGTAATTTTTCCTCCACACATCATGAACTAGCTTCCTTATTAACCACAATTTTTTTTTAGATCCATCCCAACATTGGATAGGGTTTGGTATGACTGAAGGTTCAATTCCTCACTCAACTTCATGATGGGAATCTTACTATTGAGAACTATACCAGAGGTTTATAAAACCAAGGACAAGGTTGATAACATACATAAGACAATCATGTAGGCGTGCACATGGATAGTGGAGGTTTCCACCATCCAAAAACACCCTTTTACAAATCTTTTCCTACCTTAATATGTTCTCCACTCACCAAATTTGCCTCTTCCAACAATTGGTCTAATCATGGAATAGACTAGTATGATAATTGACTTTTGATTAACAATGATCCCCCTACAACAATAATTTCGTATTTTCCATTCCATCTCATACCTAATGAAATCACCCTATAGCATGGATATGTTGATTAAAAAAAGTACACAACATTTGAACAATGTATCTTTTCATTAATATTGGATAACAAAGTCCATAATTATAAAGTAGAATACTTAGATGTATTATATCTTGCTTGAGTATATTCACTTTGTTTACATTTCTATTATTAACTTAGGCCTCTTGTTATTTATTCTAATTGTTTATTTCATTATCTAATCACATTATGATAATTCAATTAACTAGTTACATCTTCATCTTCCTCATTGTCACTCCATATTTTGTGATTCCTAAATTGCTTAACATTTATGCATTGATACTTTTACATTCCACCGTATTTCTTTTAACACTAATTTTTATAATTACATTCATGTTTTTAATTAAACATGGTTCTTTATTTTTAAATTTAAAAGTTTTATTTTTATTTTTGATATAATAACTCTAC
The DNA here is from genome assembly GCA_000404065.3 of Pinus taeda. NCBI lineage: Eukaryota > Viridiplantae > Streptophyta > Pinopsida > Pinales > Pinaceae > Pinus > Pinus taeda. The sequence goes on from APFE031127049.1 coordinate 114,973, forward strand.
TTAATTTAACTTTATTTAACTTGTTCTCAAGTAATATTATTGAGCTCCAATGTATCTCATCAACTTACATCATGCACAATTATAACAAGAAGATTCTTTAAAAATTATGTTTGATCTCTATACTTCACAAAATGTACCTCCAAATTTCTTTGCACATACACCTTATGTCACATTCATGCTATTTATTCTTAACTTTCTTTTATGCTTACTCAATTTCACTTCAGCTTAGAGATGATTTCAATGTTTATAAATAAAAATTTGATGCTTATATGTCAAATAGGTGGATTGGCAAGTGGTGTGCCTTTAATGTATGTATTTGCTAAAATATATCTAAATAGTATATCTTTGCTACATGTGTTGGTTGAACTACTTCTAATAAAATAAGAAAAAAATTAAAATATTTTTTTAGAATTATTTTTTATATTTTTATATAAAATATAAATATATGTTCAAAATTCAAAAACTTTTACCCAAATAACCAATATTTTTTTAATAATTTTATTTTGAAATTGATTTTTTTTGGATTAATTTAAATTAAATGAAAAAAAACCATTAACCTTTAAGAAAGCCTATAAATTTCCAAAATAATATATTTGTGAATAAAGTGCCATTAAATGAAAATATTACCTAATATTAGATATTCTTACTCATCACACGATGAATGACCATATTTTTCTGATGACATCCATTTGAGAATCACACGATGAACGACCAAATGTGCATTGGCTTCATTCAAATGATTTGATGGTTTTGGTATATAATATTCTTTAATTAATAAATGGGGTGGAGGTTTATTTGATTAGCTATAAGAAAGTAGGCCAACTGGAAGCCTCTCCAATAAATGTTAAATGTAGAATGGACATTCATTAAGGTCTGCTATGGTGAAAAGGGTGGAGAAGTAATGTACCACGAGTGGACAATATTCGCTTTAGTAAAAAGGACGAAGATGTAATATAACAAGGGGCTGGGATGGGATATAATGAAGTGACCAGTAATGTAATTTAAGTTATAATCACATAGTGTAAAAGGATTTAAAATGATATTATACTAATTTTTTTAATTAAATTATAATTTTTTTTAATATAAAAATAATTAACAATATATGAATCAACTATACAATAAATATATTGGACTTCTTATGTTTGTGTTTTAAGATTTAAAAAGAAAATTGTATATGATAGGCGTTATTTTCCCTAATATTTAGTAAGAGCCAGATGTGTAAGCCAGAATGTGTAATATGTTAAGGTTCGAAAAAATAATAATATACATAAAAAAAATAATGTCACCTAACAAAGAAAATAACCAATAAATAAAATACCACAAAATTTTTAAATATTTCTTTTAATTAAATATTTTGTAAAATGAATCTTTTAAAAATAAAACATGATCCTATGGATGTATTAAATCTTTAAAAACACTAAATATTTCCATGTCAAGGTTGTAAATATTTAAAAATATTAATTTGATAAGTTTTTATTATAAGTTTATTATAATTACCATGTAAAAAATCATTAAATCAAATAATATAATATATATTATATTATATTATATATTAATATAATATAATAATATAAATATTATTAGATTTAATAACTTTAGAATAATAATTTGATGAATGGTTTGCATCTCGAGGTATTTGATCCGTCTTGGCGCATGATAGAGTAGAAGTTAGATGGATCTAGGCTAGTTATATAACATAGTATTGAATGACTTTCTTAAAACTATTTTTCTTTGGGGTTGTAAAAATAGTAAAGAATTGACTTATTAGTCCACCTGTTTGAGGTTTTTTTGTTTTTGGTCTATCTAGGCGTTAATGGCTTCATTCAAAAAAATGAAATTTGATCGTATACCCTCAAAATTTAGAGCATGCTTATCTTCTTTCTCATTTCCATTCAAATTTTCTACATAGCTATGTATAGAAAAATTAATATTTGAAATTTCTCTATAGAGAGCATTGATTTTTTTCCCACTACCTATAACTCACATGGTGTCCTTGTATTGCCACACTATCTCTATTTTGCAAATAATAAAGGATTTTAAAATTTATTATAACTCAATTAGCTTCAATATTTTAGTATTTTGAGTTTGAGAATACATAGCATCAAGAATCTTGATTTGAAAATTGATTGTCACAGACAATTTTCAAGATTTAAAATTTGGGTCTTTAGAAATGTCTTAGTTCTTATGGGTTAGGTATGGATAGTTAAATTAAATGAACCAATATAAAACAAGCATGCTACTTAACATTAAAATATGGAGAAATATGAGAAAGAAAAAGAAACATCACAACAACAAAGTAATAAGGGAGTTCGCCCAACTTGGACTACATCTCTCGACCCTACTTCAATTGTGGGGTGGCCACTCTATTGATCTCAACAAATAGATAATGAGTACATGCAAATCTTTGTCAATACAAGAAAGAGCATCTCTCCTGCAATGAGACGTTCTCCTACTGTTGACACAGCGAATTTTTGGGTGCCAACAAAGGGGAACCAACCCGATCGCAGACCCCGATTAGATCTGCTTTCGTTTGGAATGGCTAGCTCTAACTAGTTTTAAAGGACCCCGTAAACTGTTATAGGTGTTGAAAGATTTCTCCCGGAGGAAGACTTCCATTAAATCAACAAAAGAAACAACTAACCTATATGTATCACATCCTATCTATACTGATTCTAACTACTTGTGCTAGTCCTAACTATTCTAACTTATCTTGTAGGAGCATAATAAAAGAGATTAAACATCATATATAGATTCCAATTCCAAGTCCAAATGAATTAATTACTGAGTTCACAGATGAACAAGGTTGTATTAAAGCTTAATTGCAATCTAATTATTCATACAATGTTAGTGCTCAAATCTGCCTTAGGCTGAAGGAAGGTGGGATTCAAGATAACATCATACCACGCTCAGCCACGTAGCTAGCCCTACGAGGACAAGAGAGGGCTCTCTCCGGGTCAAACTCGGCAAAGGTAATCGATGAGGCTCAAGATGACTGAAACAAAGGCTAATTTTAGGCTAGATATGAAATACAAGGGTTTGATTTGAGTTTTTAGGAGTTTTTATGTTGGAATCGGGAAAGGAAAATCTGGGCTTGGGGATGAGGCACAGTTTTTGCAGAGGCCTGATTGGGGCAAGGAAGGCAATCGTCTTGATGCTTTTAAAGAGAATGAATGGGTAACTCAGACTGAGGAGAAGCTAAGGAGAGCAAGAAAGTTTCAAGGATTCTCCTTAAACAGGTGAAAACATTGAAAATCAAACAAACTTAAAGGCAGAGCATAAAAATCTATGGATTCTACCTTAACACTTGATTTGTTCAATTGCAGAAGATGAGAGAAGGAAAATGATGCACATAACAACTTACAATTAATGAGAGAAGCACACCATCAAAACATAAAGCCATATGGATCCCAAACAGTGCTGCAAAACCCTGGTCTTTCCTTAGCCAAAAATGCAGAAAATATGTACAATAGTATGCCAAAGCAATCCCAAGTTTCGAACCCTGAAAATGACTGAAAGATTACATGATATAGACTAGCTCAACCCATTCCCATGCCTCTAGGGGTCGAGCTCATCATTCTAGGAGCTATTTCAACCACTTCTAAACGAAGCACTGAAATCTAAGCAACCAAAACAACTTGCCTCTATATGTTAGGAAACTGATTCATTCATTAAATGTTCACTTGTTAGTGAATGAATCTTCTAGAACTAGTAAATAAGTGCCAATATTACATCATGATCCTTCAATTACATCAAAATAGGTCAAAAATTACATCACAAAGAAAAACCAGTCAAACTGGTCGAATTCATGAGCTCAACAGTGAACAATTGGGCAGAAACCCTTTGTGCGTCGCGCCAAATCCTGTGAGCATCATGCCAGTTTGAGACTGAGTTTGAGGTAGCTACGGAAGTCTAAATTGAGCCCAAGTGTGCTTGTTGGAAAGCCCTGCCTGTGTACTTTCCAACCCTAGTCGAATTTTCCAATTTGGTGTCCATTTGCCCCTTCAAAACTGCAATCTCCAAAGGCTGCTTCGTGTGTGTCAAGCTAGGGGCAGAGAGGTCATTGTTTACATGTTTTTGGCCTCCTGAGGACTCAAAACTTACCAAACCTTCTTGGCCATGCACGAGTAGTCGTGATTTTCCATGACAAATCCAAAAATGTGAACCTTTTCTCATTTGGAGCTCCCTAGGAAGAGCGCGTGCCACGTGGCGCGACGCTGCGGGAGAAAAACTCCGTTTTTTAGGGAAAAATTTCTCAAAATACCAAAATTGCACCAAATTTCGTGAAATTTGGGTTGGAGTTCCTTTATCAAGACTCATGATGAGCCAAGGATGCCTCAGCCAATATTTGAAGACGATCAAGCTCTTTTTTCCTTTTTTGCTTCTTCATTGCCCTTTTCAATTTCGCCTTGAGACTCTTGATTCTCGCTCTAGAACTCATGTTCCACACCCTGTAGTGAAAATCCATGTGTCTCAGTAATGCATTGTCCCTATCGGCCTTGTCCAGCAGTTCCTCTAAGTTCATGTTCAATTTCTCCAAAACAAACTCTTGGTCCTCATCCTTTTGCTCCACGGGTCTGCCTTGTGCTGCCTTGATGTGCTGCCGATTTTCCTTGATCAGTTGCAACTCTATCTCAGCTTGCCGATCTTTAAGTTGCTTGTTCTATTGCTAAAGGTATCTGATAATCCACTTGGCCCTCTCTAAGTTGCGAGACAAATCCTGAATCTGTGTCTACTGTTCTTGCATGATTTCTTTGACATTTTGGCACACAGCTGCATCATCATCCTCGATGAGAATGAAATCAGTCTCATGCTCACCTAAAGGCCCCTCGTCATGAATTAGCCCTTTACCTCTGTCCTGTACCTGTGGTGCTGATGTCGGAAGTGAGGCCCTTTCCACCTCGGGTGGAGATAACACTCGCTTTGCTGCTGCAAACAAATGTCTAGTGCCCCTCTGATATGTGATGAACACGGGCACACTAATGGTCTCATGGCGCTCATAATGATGAGAAGGTCCACCTATCTCAAATCTAACCTTTGAAGGTCCCGATGGAGCTCTGAAAAAATCACGAGAGATGAAATCCTCCTAGGTGATTCCCTGTAACTCAAGCTGATGCACCACCAAAATCTTGATGAGAGAAACATGGTAAATGTTGCTGAACTACTGTTCTGGGGTCTTGTTCTACACAAGGGCAGTCATCCTTTCTATGTTTCGGCATATGAACAATGGGATGTTCATCATGCGTACCCGAGTGAAATGCATGAGCAACCTGATATGATATGCAGATACACGTGAGAAGCGACCTTCACAACTGAAATACTTCATGATTAATTTCATTAAGGGAGCATATTCATCTTTGAGATATCGGAACGGGAACACTCTCTTGAGCTGCCTCAAGAAACCGGGTTTAATATATGGCTCATAGTGTTTCCGGTCAATCTTCTGCTTCTTGTTCCATGGTTCACCAATGTTAGGCATGCCGGTGGCCAATGAGATAGTTTCTGGTGTAAGTGTAAAGGTGACACCAGCCAAAGTAACTTGATCTCCATGTAAATGCAGCATAAAAAGACGAGCCAACTCACGATGGAATTGAAAACTAGCCACCTTCTCACAAAATTCATAGCATGATTAAAACCGAAAGCAAGAAATGGCAAGAGGGCAGGCCTGCAATTCTGTGAGGGTGATTGGTTCTTCTATGACATGTCTGCCACCTTTATGAGGCCTCTGGGGTGCATGTTCTACCGTATGTGAATCACTTTGAGTTTCCACCTCATAATCAGGTGAATGACCAGATGACATGTTTGATGCTATGAACACTGCTTTAAAGACTGACTGTTGATCACTGTGTTGGACTGCTCTTTGTGGTATGTTTGATTTCTGCCACCAAGGAGCAAAACCATTGAAACAGGGACTCTTAGGGAGGGGAACAAATAGTAAGGAATTTGGGACTTTTGGGAATAGATTTCTTAGGTAAATATGGAAGAGGATTAGGGAAATTAGGATAGATTTTGTTTGGGACAAGGTATAAGGGTTTGGGAATTATTATGTAGGGTTTTGGGGTTTCTTACATTTGGAAATGGTAGAGGATAGGAAATTGAGGATAAGGGTTTAGTAAATTTAGGGGAACAATGGTATATGGGAGAAAGGAATGAAGGAAAAAGGGACAAATGGGATGAAATGGTAACCTTGGTAACAGAGTGATGGATTTGCAATCTTAACCACAATTGGAATGAGGATTTCAAGAGGTAGGGTTTGGGGGGTTTTGCTTCATACTTTTGGAACCATAATTCATACGTTTGGGAGCATAAACCACCATTACATAAGACACAAATGGATTAAACCATGGATATCGACCCTACCTGGCAAGTTTAGGCAATTCAATGTCGATTTGGAGGAGTTTCGGGTGTTTTTTGGATGATAGGTTGTAAGCGTTGCACCACTTTCCTAGAGCGTCGTGTCATTTCAGAGCGTCGCGCCCGTGTAAATTTACACTGGGCAACTTCTCCCAGAGCGTCGCGCCACCTGCTATGTGCGTCACACCGGCCAAGTTTTCCTCCTATTTCACTCAAATGGTGCATTCATTCAACCAAATCACTTTTAATGGTTTGTTTTTTATCTTGGCTTGCAAATATCATTGATCCTTATGGAAAAACCTTTTAAAGACATTCATTTCATTTTTGGTTCTTCAAAACCCAAATTTGTAATGTTTTGAAATTGGCACTTTTTCTCTATTAATACAACTTGGTCTTTTCGTTTCTTCCTTGATTTTTTGGCATGAATGATGAATCTTTTGGCTATTTTTTGCAGGGATAGGTGTGATGGAATTTGGCAAAGGCGACCAGGGCTGCGCCTGAAGATTTCAAGAACTGATTTTTTTTTTTTTTTTGTAAAATATTACTCGTCAAATTTTCTTCAAAACAAAGTTTTGAAGAATAGTTATAGTCCATCCGTATGATAATGAAAATATTGAAATGAAAACTTATTTAGAAGCTTTTCCAGGCATGTTGGAATTATCGTACATTCTGACGACCCAATTTATGAAACCCTAGACCTAGTGACTAAAAATGACCTTTGCTGATCAAGAGACTAAGACATAACTGTAAGTGACTTTAAAATATTGATGAAAAGACCTAAGCCAGTAGGTACAAAACATGAGGGAAATGAAAGACAAATCCTTTCCGTCAAATTATGGCATGCCCCTAGCGAAATGCAATTGAGTGAATCGAGCGAGACACCTAAAAATGAAATGCAAGAAAGAGTTTCAATCTCTGACAGAGGGCTTGAACAGACCGACTCTAATACAAGAATGCACATTCCTGTTCCTACAAATAAACTTGCAACTGATGTTTAAGATAGTTTCAAATCGGGGACCGCTGATGAGTTAACCATGATAAAGAATTACATTCAAATAACCAAGACTAGTCGTAAGTTGTATCGTTATCAACCTGCACAAAACAATACACATTTATATTTATGCCAGACCCTGATTCTAAACATGTGAAAGAAGAGGAAAATAAATCTGAAACAAGCTCCTTCTTGACCCAAACAATCTTCTTTATTAGCACAATAAATCAAAATTTGTTCTGCTCAAAACAAATTCATGTACCCATCTCCAGAGGTAATACTTATGCAGAAAAGACTGACCCTCCGTCTTCCCCCCTCGGCTTTCCACCTTCCTACTCTTTTCCATATACACATTAAAATATACAGATGTGGTATTGATCGGTGAAACGACTGACACATAGAGGGAATATCTACTGAAGCGCTTCATTTCATGGGGAAATGAATAGATGTTGATTATAAGAGAATGACTGTGTGTCATCTCTTCACACCCGTATTGAGTGGACGTTATTCCCTATTATTTCTTGAAGGAAACTAAATACACTGCACTCATCATCCCACATCTGGCATGATTGAAGGTGTCTTTGGAGGTAATAGCATCTTGATGGATCAACGCTGTCATGAGTGCTTCCCCTTGACATAGAGTGTGCCTCCATTATGCACTATGGCAGTTTGTATCCCTTTCTTGTAGAGTATGTCTTTGCAATATCGACACCGGTGGTGTAGAGGTGTCATCTTGATATAAATCACATTTATTCATTATTGGGTCCACTCGAACGCGCCTCTCTTCGCTTGGTCCTCACCTGCCGACATAGTTCATATTAGTTATGATTATGAGAAATATGACAAACATGCCTAAAAACACAAATCTTGCTCTCAATAACACTTTTATAAAATCAAAAGGACCAACTGTGAAAGAATCGGCCCTAGTTCAGCTAAGGTTGTGATGTGATCAAGTCTCAATCGCACGTCGTAGCGGGCAGTCATATGTAGCATCACCGATTTCAATTTGCGATTGGCCAAACCTGAAAATATATGTGATGCATTTAATAATCTCGATGGGTCAGCCATATCGCATCGCGCTTTATGTATCAATCTTGGGTTTCACCGATTGCGTTTTGCGATTGGGGAGCGGACCCGAAGTCATGTGTGTTATGCTTAATAGTCTTGTCGGGTCTACTATATCCCATCACGCCTTATGTGTAAGCATTGAATTCCATCAATTGCGATTTGCGATGGGCTTTGGACTCGAAATCGTATGTGTTGCACTTAATAATCTCGGCGGGTCCACCATATCATGAAACGCCTCATGTATGGGCCATGGGTTTCATCGATTGCGATTTGCGATGGAGGAGCGGACAAGAGATTGTGATAAGTGATGTAACGGTGGACCTGAAAGGATTTGGGCATGGTTAATTGCATTTGAAGTCTGGAAGGTCCTCGCTTATCGGATGCAAAAGAGGAAGTTGCAGTGTAACTGCGGAACTTAATAGATTGTGATAACGATAAAGGTAGGGATCAAGAAATGTATAAAGACCAAAATAACGTGGAAAGGGTAAGTTAAATGTGCTTGCAAAGTATTTCTATTACAAAGTGTTATAATAGAAATAAAGGTGCGATAGAAGGTTTCATGGGTTGAGTCAACATACGACCATAGTAAAGAGTGGGGTTGGTTATATGTGTAGGCATAGAGTACCATGAAGGTTTATGAGGACTGAAAAACTCCCGATGGAAGATATGAATGAAGGGCTAGACTGGGTTATAAATGAATCATGGTGCAGAGACTTATTCAGCAGGGTTCTTAACCATTAAGAGTTGAAGATTTGACTCGGCAGAGAGTTAAAATCCTTGGCATAAAAACAGATCATTCAGAGAGTTATCATTCGGAGAAATGAAAGATCAAACTTCTAGGGGATCCAGTCAAATTTTCCACTAGAGCAGGTTTTAATAGGGTGGTGGTTGTGGCCACAACAAATGGCGAACCGCTACGCGAACCAGTTATCTGTGTTACCAAATAAAATTGTTATGCGTAGAACATCAAGGTGTTAAGATAAACTTGAAATGTAAACTGTATAGACAAATAGGCGTGGGTTCCACTTCAACATTAATTGCTTTAGGAGGGATAAAGACGAATAGCTTCTACTTACTGATAGGGTTTTGACGGGCATTCTCCAATGGTCGTATTATGGGATTTATTGACCTTCCTTTACCTGTTTTATACTTTCAAAATCCTTTCGGGGCCATCACCAATCTGTCAATACTTGTTTAGGTGTGTACCTCAGCTCTTTATCGCTCATCAAACTTGATGTAGATATGTTTATCTACACTTTATGTAAGAATTTTAGTGCTATACTTTTGTATGATTGAATGGGGCGCAGTCATTGATCATGCCATATTTTTAAACTGCTTAAGCAAGGTTGGGCTTGCTATGTCAACTGGTACTTTGAGTCCAGCAACAGTCCCTACTCCAACTGGCTTCCCAAACAACCTGTCCTTCCAGATTGGCACAAGGACTCAACATTTCATTTTCTTTTACATAAGTCCTTCCAATTTCAGGCACAAGGACTAGAGCACAATTAAATTTTCCACAGGGTATAAACCAATGAGCTTAGCCCATGAGAGGAGATTTACTTGTAGATGACAGATATTGGAAATTTTAATGTGGTGGACGGAACCAATGGAAAATGACTGCAAACCTTATAGACAAGTATAGGCTAGGTCTGGATGGGATTTTAGAAATGCAACGTTCCGCTATTCCAGTCCAGTTATGGTTACACATTTTTCATTTTATAAAGATTCCCCTACATGGTCCGGGTATCTAGGTTATCAACAAATCCTACCTAATTCCCAACAGATGCCAATGAGTGGCTTTGATTTGAATTTCGCTGTTGATTTTCCAGTTCTCATAGGCTTATTGAAAGTTTGCTTGATTTGCAAGGTAATGATGAATTTAGGATTGGTAGACTCATCAATAGGTTACTGAGGGAGGCAAAAGGATGAAGGTGGGGAATGAGGGCAATCTAAAGAGAGTTATAAAGGTGAAAACGAGACTGAACGACTGGAATCAATTGGCTGAAAAGGATTGAAATTCAAAACAGAAAGAAAATAAACTTTGCGAAGAAAACAAGAATAGACGGGACGAAATATAACTTAAGCTAATAGAAAAAATAAAATGAATCCTAACATACTCAAGAGGTAACCACCATGTGGTGGCTAATGGAAGTATCTCTTAAGAGGTTGGCCATTAACAGGGAGTTTTTTAGTTTCTCCCTGTGAAGTTTTTAATTTGTAAGTTCCCTGACCAATTTTTTCCTCAACTTGGAATAGGCCCAGCCATAAGTGTTGGAAATTTGTGTGCTTACCTTTTGGCTCACTCAACTTGTCCCATTTCAAGACTAGCTCTCCTACTTGGTAATCTTTATCTCCTACCAGATGGCGATCAAACCATCTCTTCACAATCATTTGGTGATTTCTAAATTTATTTCTAGCTTTATCTCTCAGTTCCTCCAACCCCACCAGTTGGTTGATCCTTTTTTGAAGTAAGGCTGAAAGGGGTCCCTCTCGAAGCTTGGGAGAGCTGTAAAGAGGGAAGGGTAATGCTAGGAGGTAAGATGGCTTCTTGTCCATAGACGAGGAAGTATGGGGAGTTTCGTAATGCTACTTTTGGGGTGACCCTATTGGCCCAAAGGGAATTTGTTAGAGCATTGTGCTAGTTCCTCTGGTTGTCGGCGACAAATTTACGGATTATGTGGATGAGGTTTTTATTTGAGGACTCCACAGCTCCATTTCCTTGGGGGTAATATTTTGATGCATACCTTATGCAAATTGATTTATCAATAGAAAAATTAGTCAATTTTAGTGATGAAAAGTAAGAAGAATTATCAAATATGAGAGTGTTAAGGATGCCAAACATGTTGATAATAAATTTCTCAATAAAAGATATTACCTTGTCTTCGTTAACCTTTAGAAGCTGGATGGATTTGGTCCATCTGGTGAAGTAGTCAGTTGTTGTGAGTATATACTTATGCTGCTGTGAAGAGTTCAGAGTGATCTCACCTATGACATCTAATCCTCATTGCTGGAACGGGCGATAAATCATAACAGGCTTGAGGAGAATGACTGGCTTTCTTTCTCGTCTTGCGGTAGTTTGACATACCTTGCATTTCCGAGCGTAGGCATGCGAGTCTCTGAACACTGTGGGCTAATAATATCCAACTCTTAATATTTTGTGAGCAGTGGTCTCTCCTCCATAGTGACCACCTGCTGGGCCGTCATGCTTTTCTTTTAAGACATGATCGGCATCATCCTTTTCCAAACACCTTAGCTAAACTCCATCATAATTTTTTCTGTATAATGTGTCATTGGCTAAGTGATACTAATTAGATTTCAATCTGAGCGCTCTCCTTCATGATGCATCCATGTGCTTAAGACATCATCTTCATGTTAAATAAAAGTGTATGTCATAATACCATGACTCAGGGTCCAAAGGGACTCCCGACGGTTCACGCTCACACATCAGTGTCTCATTAATCGATAGGGGCTCCTCCCTAAATTGTACTTGTGCATTCTGTATGCTCTGTGCTTCTAGTTCTTCAGAGGCTCCTTCTTTATCTGCCAAGTCTTCTTCCATGAGCTCACACAATCCCTGTTGTCACGCCCCCAGGCAAGCGGTAGTCTTTCAACCGCTCTTGGCGAGGTGCGACACCACTGAACACTTTCTTTTCACCAATAATTATGTTCATGGACTATGCCTAACCACTTATTCCTACTTAGCTTGTGATTCTCAATAAAGTATTATTCTCTATCCTTTATACCAATGAACACCCATACACATTCATTATCAACAACAATTATAAACGATGAACACAATTGCACAGTATAAAGGGAGGGGAAACTCCCTGAACAATGAGTCTGCCTAACAATATATTATACAATAGTTTACAATGTAGAAGTATACTTGGAAAGCCAAGTTTCATACTTAGTCAATTTTACAATCCAAGGAAAAACTTGGTTTCCTAACTCGTCGGCACCTCCGCACGGTCACCGCATGACTCACCAACTCTTCGTTCACCTTGTCGCATGATCGTGCTGTTTTCCCAACTCGGGCGCACCTCCGAGTCGCCACATACGGGCGCCTCCAACCAAGACACACATCCGTCCACAACCTCAACACTTCACCAAGTCACCGTGCACACTTGCACGATGGGCGGGCACTCACCCAAGTCACCAAGACACCAGTGCCAAGTCGTCGCACAAACCTTCGCACAAGCCAGGCGCCACACCCCTGCACGCCACAACCGTCCGTCGGGTGCCACACAGCTGTGCACAACACAACTCAACCACTGGGTTCTCGTGCCCACACCTTCACCCACAATCATGCTTCACCGTGCAACCTAGCCCAAGAATGGGTGCATGTCACATCTGCGCCTTACCTTAGACCTGCGCACTAAATATGTGCACCTCTTTGTAGAGCGAATGATGTAGAGTGAGTTGATTTTCTTGCCTCCAAATGAGCCAACACACAACACATATATATAGGGGAGGTCATGGCTTGCCCAGCTGACCTCACCCACACCCTTGCTCCATCGCAAAAGCCCCTATGTTGCCAAGTCGACCTCCATGTATCCTTCACACCATATAAACAAGGATCTCTCCTCACTAATGCACATAAGTGTCATCACAAGTTTGGAGTAGTTCGCACTTTTCACCATCGCACTTCATGCCGGAGCTGCAGGTTGTTACATCCTCCTCCACCTGAAGTTGTTGTCATCCTCGACAACATACCATCCTAGTAGCCATCCACCAAGATCAATATTTTCTGTATCCGAACAGTCTTATCCATGATATCCACTTCTCCCACATACCGTAAACATCCCTGCAACATATGTAGAATCAAATCTCCATCATGCTTCGTCCTCATCCTGTAGTCTTTCATCAGATGCCAACACACCTCTGTCATGTGCCAACATGTCGACCCAACAGCAAGATCTCTCTTCACACTGGTACCCCTCATGACTTAAACTAGTTGGGTAGCTAATCCAACCATACGCCCAAACCACAAGAATGCACATCCTTATGCCACCATAAGTCCTTCCCTGACTTCTGCTACATCTCGGACTCATCAAGAATCTATCCAATTCCCATGCTCAGGTCCATGGAAACCCCATCCCATCTACAACATGATCAAGCCATGGCCTTGTTGCACAAGAGTGTACAACCTCTCCACTAGCTCATATATATCTATGTCACAACAACATTTGCACAACATCCTTTGCTTTGGCACTCCCCCATATAATGTCCATGAATGACACCTCTACACATGCTCCTGCATAATGTCCCTGCATAACTGTCATGCTCCATACCTCCAACCTGATATCCATGACTCTAGTTGTCCATGATGTCCAACCCATGTAGACTCCATCCCAACATCCGAGCATCTGCATCCAAGTCCGCAATATGTCATAAAGAAGCCTCCTCCCAAGGCCCCTTACAAAGTTGATGTGGTTCCTCCCTATCAAGGCCTCCACACCAACCCATCTCCAAGGTTGTCTATAGAGAAAGGAGGGCTAGGAAGTTTCCTCCCTGACTCTCATCCACCCATGTATCGGATTGATGTTGTGTCCTCAATTATCTGTGCACAGCCTCAATCTCCCCATATGTACAACCAAGCTCCCGAAGCTTGTCCTTCGTCAACTGAAAGTCATATATGCCCATGGCATACCTGCAAAAGTCCACTATACCAGTAGGACCTCTACCTTCATAATCCTCATCAACCACTACCTCTGAAGGAGTACTCGGACTCCCCTCTTTTGCAACTCCATTGTGAAGATCATTAGTAGAAGATGTCTCTGTCAAGTGCTTCAAGGTTCGTGAGACTGCCTTCTCACTTACTTCATTCTTCCTTGCTTTTGTAACAAAGTCAATCAACTTCCCTTCCTTCATTGTTTGATTCATACTCCCAAGTCCTCTTTGCTCCACATCCTCATGCTTCACATTCGGATCTTTGGGATACAAGGTCATAGAATTCATCCTCGGTCTATACCCCAAGCAACTCCTTCTATTCATCGATACCATCATGGTTCTTCCTTCAGCTGTGATCAAGAGAATGTCCCGGTCCACCATTGGTATGGCTTGTGCAAGCTTCATGAAATATTGCCCCAGCACCATAGAGTGATCATCCATGTCCATGATCCTCAAGTCCAACTTCCCAAACCACGATCCCACTTTCACCTGAGTGTTCTCCATCACACCAACAACATCTTTCATGGTAGAGTTGACTGCATTGAAAGCACTCCATTCCCTCTCCATTTTTGCTTTCTTCCTAAAAGAATTTGCTACCTTCCTGCTTAAAAAGCTATGAGTAGCTCCCGTATCCACCAAAGTTGCAAATCTCTTGCCTTTCACGGTCACCTGCACAAAACTCAGCTTCAAGGAATCACCTCCTTTTGTCTGCTTTATCTTGTGTCTCACATCAGCAACCTTCTTCAAGAATTCGGCCTCAGAAGTGTCACTTGGCTCATGCTCCACTTTGACATTCTTCTTAAGGTACTTCACTTCCTTGCTTGGCTCCTCTAGGCAACTTGATCCTGGTCTAGCTTGATTTCCCTCAAGCTTGTCCTTCATTGACCTCTGCTCAAGTGCACCAACCAAGTGTCCATTGACTACCTTCATAGAACTAAGCTTCCAAACATCCTCTGGATTGTATCGGTAGTGAGTTCCCAGCCTGTCAATGTAGTCGAGCTCTTCCTGCTCAATCACAATGATCTTCTTACCAAGAAGCTTCTTCCGTATCTCTTCCTCAATTTGCTTGATTTCGGCTTCCACCATGACATTTTTCTTCCTTAACTGGGCTCTTTCATCTAAGAGCTCTTGAAGACCAAGACCACTTCTTTGGATCTCCTCATTAAGTTCCTTGAGTTCTACATCTGTCATACTTCCACATTGGCTTTTGAGTTCTTCAAATTCCCTCTTTAGTTCCGAATAGCTTTCCCGAACCTTCATGTTCTCAGCCTTCATCGAAGCCTAGTTAGAACTCCATTGACCCATATGTTCCAACACTTTGTACTAGAAGACTTCACCTGCATCATGGCTAGATTCACCTACCGTAGGTTCACCCACCATCTTTCCTTTCAGCTTTCTCCACGGTCCCTGCATGACATGAACCAGCCCTTGTTCCACTTGCGTGTGAAACCAACTTCCTTCACTTGTAAGTACCTGTCAGCACTATCACTTCTTCATCAACCAGGACATTAGCCTGCTCTGATACCAACTCACAATAGTGTAGTGGGATCAACACTCCTTCATCAACCCAGTCATCAACTAGCTCTGATACCAACTGTCACGCCCCCAGGCCAATGGTAGTCTTTCAACCGCTCTTGGCAAGGTGCGGCACCACCGAACACTTTCTTTTCACCAATACTTATGTTCATGGACTACACCTAACCACTTATTCCTACTTAGCTTGTGATTCTCAACCAAGTATTATTATTTATCCTTTATACCAATGAACACCCATACACATTCATTATCAACAATAATTATAAACGATGAACACAATTGCACAATATAAAGGGAGGGGCAATGCCCTGAACAATGAGTCTACCCAACAATATATTATACAACAGTTTACAATGTACAAGTATACTTGGAAAGCCCAAGTTTCATACTTAGTCAATTTTACAATCCAAGGAAAAACTCGGTTGCCTAACTCGCCGGCACCTCCACACGGTCGCCGCACAACTCACCAACGCTTCGTTCACCTTGTCGCACGATCATGTTGTTTGCCCAACTCGGGCACACCTCCGAGTCGCAACACATGGGCGCCTCCAACCGAGACACACCTCCATCCACAACCTCAACACTTCACCAAGTCACCGTGCACACTTGCATGACAGGCGGGTGCTCACCCGAGTCACCAAGACACCCATGTCAAGTTGTCACACAAACCTTCGCACAAACCGGGTGCCACACCCATGCACGCCACAACCATCCGTCGGGCACCACACACTGGTGCACACCAAAACTCAACCACCGGGCGCTCCTGCCTGCACCTTCACCCACAACCATGCTTCACCGTGCAACCCAGCCCAAGAATGGGCACATGTCACATCTGCCCTTCCCTTAGACCTGCGCACTAAATCTGCGCACCTCTTTGTAGAGCGAATGATGTAGAGTGAGTTGATTTTCTTGCCTCCAAATGAGCCAACGCACAACACATATATATGCATTGGAGGGGAGGTCATGGCTTTCCCAGCTAACCTCACCCACACCCTTGCTACGTTGCCAAGTCGGCCTCCATGAATCCTCCACGGCATATAAACAAGGAGCTCTCCTCACTAGTGCGCATAAGTGTCATCGCAAGTTTGGAGTAGCTCGCACTTTTCACCGTCGCACTTCATGCTGGAGCTGCAGGTCGTTACACCTACCCTTGAACTATCTTCACCGTCTGAATCTCGAGGTCATATTCTTGAAGGGTGGTTATTCAATTCGCTCTCTGTTCACCCATTTCTTTCTATATGGAGAGAGCTCTTACAGCATGGTGGGGAACGATTACCTTAGTCCTGGCCTTTAATAAATAAAGGCGGAAATGTTTTATGGCTTTAAAAACCACAAAACCTTGTTTCTGCATGTCTGGGTAGTTTAGTTATACTCCCTGAAGATTAGAGCTCATATAAGAAATAGGGACTTCGTTGCCATCATCATTTTTTTGGATGAGGATTGCGGCACATGAAACATCAGAAGCGAAAGTGTACAAGAAAAATTCCTTGAAAAATTGGGGCTGACCAACGTAGGAGCTTCTATGATGGCCTCCTTAATTCGCTGAAACGATTTCTTAGCTTCATCGCTCAACCTATACACAACATCTTTCTTCATCATTAGCTACACGGAACACACTATTTCTGCGAAACCTGAAATGAATTTCCTAACAAAATTAATTTTCTCGAAGAAAGATTGCATTGCCCTTTTATTTGCAGGGGGTTGTATTTTCATGATGGTCTCTATCCTTTCAGGATCATTAACAATCCCTTCTTTAGAGAGGATATGACCCAATAGCTTCCCTTCTGTAACTACTAAGACGCTCTTCTTGGGATTCAACGATATTCCGTATCGTTGGCATCTTTCGAAAATTTGTTTTAGGTGATAAATATGATCCCTTTTGCGATACAAATACAAAGTAATGTCATCCATGTACACTACTACTAATCTATTAATCAATCCTTGGAAAGCTATGTCCATAGCTCTCTAAAATGTGGTTCCTGCATTAATAAGTTCAAACGACATTTTATGGTACGCATAAGTGCCCCATTTAGTGTTGAAGGTTGTCTTAAGCTGATCTCCATTGGATACCAACACTTGATTATATCCCGAAAAACCATCCAATAGGGACAACATTTCAAACCCATAAACGCACTGAATAATGTGTTCCATAGAAGGGACAAGATAGTTATCTTTATGCGATGCTTTGTTCAGGTTTCTAAAATCGATACATAACTTGATGTCTCCATTTTTCTTTCTTACTAGCACGAGATTGGCTACCCAACTGGTGTGCCTGACAGGAAAAATGATTTTGGCATCCAACATTTTGTTTAATTATTTCTTCACCAACGGTTCCAGGCTTGGATGCATCTTGCGAAGCTTTTGTTGGTATGGCCTAACATCCTTCTCCAATGGAATCACATGTTGCATAATGCTGGTATCGAAGGTTTTTAAGTCGCCATATGTCCATGCAAAGATGTCCTTGTACTCTTTAAACAACTTAACAAATGCAGCCTTTTCCAATGGAGAGAATCCCAAGCCTAAATTAACAATTTCTGGGTCTTCTTTGGTTCCAAGGTTGACCGATTCATACTTCATGGATGAGCTATGTGTTTTGCATTTAGTCGACTTCTTAAATATATAATGCAGGTCATACAAGTGCTCCATCTTGACAACTGAATTGGGAATTATATTGAGTTGCTCCTTTTCCTCATCTTCACTCCCATTCATAAGCTTGTCATGCTCCTTTTCATCAATGACCATGTTTTCGAATGTTTTTTCGCCATGAAGGAACTCAAGGATTTGCTCATCACCCTCAAACACCTGCCAATTCGAGATGTTATCAGGCACGAATGGTCTGAAAATCAATTCAACGTGACATTTATTGTTGTTTAGTCTTAGATCAGGCAAAAGTTTCACAGCCATACCAGCCATCAGATCAACATCTTGGTTTTTCCCTCGAGGTATGTACATGATATTCAAAGAATCAAAATTATCAATTAAGTTCCATACCACATGTTGGTATCTTACCAGGTGTGGCGAATTGCAGTGTATCCTTTTCCTTACCTGGTCCACAATTATCTATGAATCACAAAAAACTTTAAATTTTTTTACCTTCATATCAATGGCTTTTTTCAACCCTTGCAGCAAGCCTTCGTATTCTACTGTGTTTTTGGTGCACGCGAACTCCAACCGGCTGGCCATCACATGTTGGTTCCCTTGCGGGTCAATGAGAATACTCCTAGCACCTACACCTTTAAGGAAGTTAGAGCCATCAAAGTAAAGTGTCTAGATAATAGGATCTATTGTTACATTAAATGAACTTCTTCCTAAGAAATTGGTTCTATCATCTACTATATTACAGGGTGGCTCATCAGTTGGACTACGGGGGAGAGCTTCCAACAGTGTGTTTGTCACAATTTCTTCAACTGTCTCTGCATGAACTTCTCCAAAACAGGTTTCGATGGCACAAATGTCAAAACTATAATTCCCAAGGATAGAGTTGGTAAACATTATAGGTTCATTGGGGCCGTTTAGTTCCATCACCACATACTTCATGAATCTTCAACTCTCAACATATCACCTTTTCCCTTCTGAGGCAGCAAGATATGGGACCAATCAGCTGAGAAATATCCATTCAAATTTGCTAACCAGTCCCTACTAAGAAGCATTCCATATGCCTCGTGTATGTCAACTACCACTATGTCAGTGACTTGTGTGTACTGTGGTTTGGAAGCCATCCAAATCAGTACATCTTTCAATTATCCAATTACTTTCACGTTCGTTCTGTCCAATTGCATAATTCGAGTTCTGGTTTTCTCGGGTATTGCATGAAGTCTTTTAGGAATAGCATAAGGCATAATAGTGGACGAAGCACTGGAATATACCAAGCAATTGTGTGCGTTCATGTTGAAGATCTCAAATGTGATAAGGAAAGGTGGAGTCATGGATTTTGTTTTCCTTCCTGTCATGGTCGCACTGATATCTTGAGGTGTTCGATTCATTTTTGACAGAGTGGCTTCCATGGCTGATGGTGTTTGGGCTGTACTAGGGGTACTAATAGGCCTGGATGCCAAATTCTTGGTTTGGCTACTTGGAATGGTGGGATATTTGCAATTTCGTTCATTCATAGCTTTCAAGAGAAGATCTCTTTGTTACGTTAATTTTAGCAAATCGAAGTATGTGATATTAGCTTGAAATTTCTTAAGGTCATCCACAATGTTGTAATCAATGTTATAGACAAGGTAGGGCAGAGTAAACATACTGTTTTTGCCATTTTTAGGTGGGAGTTTACCATTTTGAGTCGCCTTTGTTGCATTCAGAGATGTATTACCTTTCTCTGGATAGTTTCCAACTGGAGTACTCTTGGAATCACCACTAGGTCTACCCTTCCCAATAGGAACTTTGGGAGCGGATGCCTTCAGAAGGCAAACATCTTTCTTTGTCCGGTCTATAGGCTTCATCACACCTGCAAGTGGCCCTTTACTTTGTGTGTGGATTTCTGCCATACTGTCTCCTTCATCGTCATCATTGTCATTTTTATAGAAATCCCATAGTACATTGATTTGAGATTCCTTGTCCAACGACCCTTCTACTTTGTATTCTTCCTCATTTTCTTATTCTGGCTCCAGCTCCACTATAGGTTCTTCTTTGGTAAGGAGCGATCTGATAAGAGCCAACTCTTCCATATTTAAAATCCCTTCATTGGGTGAAGCAAGTAGTGCAAGTTGGCCATGACCACCTTCTATATTCTTACAATAGAAAGGTTTGAATGATTTTCTATTGTTATAATCTCTTCCATTCCCATTTGTACTTTCTCCAGAGTTCCTTTTCATATCGATGACTGTGTTCGTCAACTTCTTAATGATATGATGCAAACCTTCCACATCTATAGTATCCTTTCTTTGATCTTAGCCACTTTGTTATCACTCCCGTTATTCTTCTTGAATGACTGAGAGGCTTTCTTTTCTTCAATTGTATGATGACATGCTGTGAGGCTGATCATTTCATTGTCAACTTTTACTGCTTCATCCATAGCACCTTGTAAGGCTTGTGCGTTACTCCTCTTGACCCACATCATAGTAGGGAGAAGGAGAGTAATGATTTAGAATTCCATGAGCACCTCCTCAATAGGTCTAGCGTTAGCCGGGATTTTGTTGAACAATGTGTTGAATCAGATGTTAAAATCCTTGACTTTCTCTTTGGTTTCCATTTTCAAATGAGATAGTTCTAAAACTAAGGCTGTCGGTGTTTTTTCATCGCAGAACTTGTCTAAAAAGGCCTATTGAAAGGCACCCCATGAGGTGATCAATCCTATTCCCAAGCTAAAGTACCATGTGGAGGCCACACCAATTAGAGTAAAAGGGAATAAGCAACATACTACATCTTCATCGGCTACCCCCAACATGTGCACGATTAGGAAGAAATAGTGAATATGGTTATCAACAGTGTCTCCCCACTCAGGGTCGAATTTAGGCAATATTGTTTCTACATTCTTGGGTAAGGCATGCTACTACCCAGGTACTGCTACAACATCCTGAGCGAGCCAGGGAGGGAGTGCTCCTGGAGGAGGTGGGGGTTGATTCCCACTTGGAGGAGGAACGTTAGACATAGTATGATTTTGGAAGTTCTGGTTGAAGGTTTATTCATTAGGATTTTCCAAATCAAGCTAGGGATTAACTTTAGAGGGGGAATCCTTAGGAATTTCTTCCCAAAGAGTGTCGATACTTTGCAAGGACTCTAGCACAATATCTTTAAGAGAAGGGGCTTTAGATGACCCTTCGCTTATAGGAAAGACCCTTGGATTTATTTTAGTTGTCGGAGGTAAAGAGTGAAAGATGAGGAGCTGAGAGAGGGAATGAAAGTAAGCCGGAGTAAGTATCTTGACTAGTTGTTCTTGAGTGACATGATACTCCCACAATCCCTCTTCTTTGGGTGACCCAAACACGGGACTTAGAGGGATCTATGCTTCTTCGAAATGAGGCTCTTCCAAATGAGTGGAATGATCTTTTCAACGTCTACAATCCATACATTAATCTTTTTGCATCCATGCGCAACATTTATAGATGAAATCATGAAAAGATGTGGACGACGGTTCACCCCCTCCTTCTAGTGCCAATTTTGTTGACACGACGAATTTTCATGTGCCAAAAAAGGGGAACCAACTCAATCACAGATCCCGATTAGATCTTCTTTCATTTGGAATGGCTAGTTCCAACGGGTTTTAAAGGACCCCGCAAACTGTTATAGGTGTTGAAAGATTACTCCCGGAGGAATAATTCCATTAAATCAAGAGAAGAAACAACTAACCTATATGTATCAGATCCTATCTATATTGATTCCAACTACTTGTGCTAGTCCTAACTATTCTAACCTATATTGCAGGAGCATAGTAAAAGAGATTAAACATCATATATAGATTCCAAGTCCAAATGAATCAATTACTGAGTTCACAAATGAAAAAGGTTGTATTAAAGCTTAACTGCAATCTAATTATTCGTACGAGAATGCACAATCCTGTTCCTACAAATAAAATTGCAATTGATGTTTAATTTAGTTTCGAATCGGGGACTGCTCATGAGTTAAACATGATAAAGAATTACATTCAAATAACCAAGACTAGTCATAAGCTGTATCGTTATCAATCTCCACAAAACAAAACACATTTATATTTATGCTAGCAACAACACTCTGACTCTAAACACATGAAAGAAGAGGAAAATAAGTCTTGTACCCATCTCCGGAGGTAATACTTATTCAAAAAAGAATGACCCTCCGTCTTCCCCCATGACTTTCCACCTTCCTACTCTTTTCCATATACACATTAAAATATACAGACGTGGAATCGATCGGTGAAATGGATGACACGTAGAGGGCATATCTACTGGATCGCTTCATTTCTTGGGGAAATGAATAAATTTTGACTATAATAGAATGACTGCGTGTCATATCTTCGCACCTGTATTGACTGGATGTTATACCTATAATTTCCTGAAGGAAACTAAAGACACTATGCTCATCATCCCACATCTGGCATGATTGAAGGTGTGTTTGGAGGTAATAGCATCTTGATGGATCAATGCTGTCATGAGTGCTTCCTCTTGACATAGAGTGTGCCTTTGTTATGCACTATGGTGGGTCGTATCCCTTTCTTGTAGAGTATGTATTTGCAATATCAACATCGGTGGTGTAGAGTTGTCGTCTTGATATAAATCACATTTATCCATTACCAGGTCCACTCAAATGCACCTCTCTTCTCTTGGTCCTTGCCTGACGAAATAGTTCATATTAGTTATGATTATGAGAAATATGAAAAAAGTGCCTAAAAACACAAAACTTGCTCTTAATAACACTTTTGTAAAATCAAAAGGAACAAGTGTGAAAGAATCGACCCCTGGTTTAGCTAAGGTTGCAATGCAATCAAGTCGCAATCACACATCGCAATGGGAAGTCATATGCAACATCACCCCTCATCCCACCGATTGTGATTTGCAATTGGACGGACCCAAAAATATATGTGTTGGATTTAATAATCCCGGTGGGTCAGCCATATTGCATCGCGCCTTATGTATAAACGTTGGGTTTTGTTGATTGAGATTTGCGATTGAGGAGTGGACCCGAAGTCATATGTGTTATGCTTAATAGTCCCATCGGTTCCGCTTTATCACATTGCGCCTTATGTTTAACCTTTGAATTCCACCGATTGCGATTTGCAATGGGCTTTGGACCCTAAATCATATGTGGTGCACTTAATAATCTCGACAAGTCTACCATATCACGGAAAGCCTCATGTATGGGCCATGGGTTGCATCGATTGTGATAAGCAATGTAACAGCAGACTTGAAAGGATATGGGCATGGTTAATTGCATTTGAAGTCCGGAAGGTCCTTCCTTATCGGATATAAAAGAAGAAGGCACAGTGTAACCGCAAAACTTGAGAGATTGCGATAGCAATAAAGGCAGGCATCGAGAAATATATAAAGACCGAAACAACATGGAAAGGGTAAGGTAAATGTGCTTGCAAGGTATTTGTATTACAAAGTATTATAATAGAAATAAAGGCGTGATAGAAGGTTTCTTGGGTTGAGTCAACATACGACCATAGTAAAGAGTGAGGTTGGTTATATGTGTAGGCATAGAGCACCATGAAGGTTTATGAGGATTGAAAAAGTCCCAATGGAAGATATGAATGAAGGGCTAGACTGGGTTATAAATGAATCATGCCACAAAGATTTATTTGGGGGGGTCTTAACCATTAAGAGTTGAAGATTTGACTCGGCAGAGAATTCAAATCCCTAGGATAAAAACAGATCATCCAGAGAGTTATCATTCAGAGAAATGAAAGATCAAACTTCTAGGGGACCCATTCAAATTTGCCACCAGAGCAAGTTTTAATAGTTGGTGGTGGTTGTGGCCACAACACCTACAAAGAACTCTCACTCATAGAGTCATTCACTTTCAACAAGGAAAGAAAACATAACAAAAGGAAACTCTCACATAAACTGGCAATAGGTCCTCATAAATCCACTACTTGGAATCAACTCATACTCATCACCTTCACAATTGTCATGCAATTTGGATACCATTGAATATAAACATGACTACTTCCTCTTGAAGTTTCAAAATTTCCTTATCTCAAGACCCCACTCTGAAGATCATCTAAAAATTGATTGCTCAAATGAGAAAATAGACATCGAAAGATGATTTTTTTGCAAAATTTTGAGTCATTTGAGTATAAAATCGACTATATTTTTCTCAGGCCCTCCAGATCTCCCTCTCAAAAGTGCCTTGTAAAATGTGGAGGAATTAGCAATAAACCACCCAAACTAATGATGACACATTAGTTGGCCCCAATGTCAATTATGATGTTTCCATGCTACTCAAAAGGGTAAAAAACCCTTATTCAACTCTTATGGTGCTAAAAAAGGCTTCCAAATGGTCAAAATACACCTCCATTTCCAATATCCTCTATTAACCATTGAAAAAACCTGCTTCCCTTCCCAAAATAATAAAAAACTAGGCTTATAGCCCAATGGATTCTTTGTTTGTTTGGTTTCCCGCAAGTCATGGGTTTGATCCGATGAGGTCAACAATTATAACATTCTATGGTTTTAAATTTAAATATGGTCGTTGGCCCACCCTTTTCCTCCATCGTTGGTTATGTAGTATCCCATGGAACCATAGGTCGTCATCAATAATGTTGTAGGAAATTCCAAACCAATTCACTAGTATAACTTCCAAATCTAAGGTTTTTTTGAATAAGACAAAGAGAGATTCAAATAACCTTATAAAAATTATAATTGTAAATGTATCCCAAGGAGAGAGAATCTAGGTGAATAGAGAAAGAAGGGTGTATCAAGACATTCAAACTTGTTTACTACCCAATTTAGAATTTTTTTTCCTTGATAACGATGATAGAAAACAATGTCGAACATAGAAAACCGAAGATAATCAAAGATAGTACCAAGAGGAAGAGATTGAGAAAAAAACATGTTTTATATATATTGAGTGTGTTGTACCCTAAATTAGAACCACCAACCTCATTTCATTCATGATGTTGGTCCACAACTAGAAAATTTCAACCCTAGAAATGAGCTTGGATTTATATAAACTTCTATTGTACATGATTTTAGGGTTTCTCAATAGCATGCTTCCATTGTGGAGAAAACTATTACGTAAATTGATTGTGCTTAACTGAGTAACCATTTTCTATCCATCACTAAGTGATATCCTTAAAAAAATCTCCCACCCTTTATTCTTGTAGCGTCCAAGCATATGAGAAACATTTGGGAGTCTCTCCTGACATTTCCATGTTGAGAGCGTGCATAGGCATCCCATCTAGGCATGTCCTCCATTTTTAAGAGACAAAGGATTAAAAAATTAGTGTGTGCTGCTATGAATGGCCAATGCATTATATTCTTTACTAAAATGTGAAAGTAGTTTTTTTTGTCTACCATATGAATCCATAAGCATAAATTATAGTTAAATAAAGAATGAAATGAAAAATAAAATTTTAAACCATTAATCTTATTTTTTTATTAAGTTTAATTATTACTAATTTTAATAAATATATGATCAAAATGGAATTTTTAACTTATATTTAGAATGTTAATAGTTAAAATATAAAAATAATGATAATAAAACACATGATAATTAATTGTATAGTAAGAGCACCATTATCTAGTAGGCTTGTGAATCATAAGTTGACTTCACTGTCATTATCCCCAATTATAAAATCACCATAGACTTGGTAGAGAAGATCATTAAAAATTAATAGAATTTCCTATTGCATGACTTTGAATGCATGCTTAATTTTTTTAGGGGTGACAATGTCAAGAACTTGGTGTTCTCATATTCATTAATTCCCATGGAAAATGACGTAAATTAGTGATCACATGAATGGTACTAACTTGTTGAAGAATTTAGGGCATTGAATTGATGAGATTTTTCTTAGTTTGATAACGCTTTGTGAGGTATTTAACATTTAGCTTATTAGTGTTTCTTTAATGTTAGTGTGTATTTATTAATTCATCAAATAATTACTATAATCAAGATACAAGGACACAAATGTTAGCGTTATACTATGGCCAAAACCTCTCCCTCTTGGAAAGGAAAACCCACACAAAAATATTCTTATAAAGATTCCAATTGACGAACACCAAGACCATGACTTTTGACTTCTTAAGCCACTCCAAAACCAAGACACCAATCCTCTTATTCATTTGAAATCATCACTCCTACTGCATCTTCACTGAGATATTCTAGTTGCAGACACCTTTATTGAGATCTTCATTACTTCTATCAAGATCATGAGTATGTCGAGACAAAGATATCCTCATCACAAGTATCCTGAGACTTATGTCTATGATTTTTCTTCCTGCATTTCATCATTATACATATGCTACTCCTAAGATAGATTATACACTGAGATACAGTAAGATCATCATGATCCTCTTCATCGAGACTAAGTGTTCCTGGAGGATTATTGAGGTCATCATAATTATATCGAGGCTGAGAGTGTGCTATGCTGAGATCACCAAAATTAGTTATGATTGTGTTGCGATTACAACTGTGTTTGAAATGTCGAGAGTATGTCACACAACTACCCCGAGACTATTACTGAGATCTTATGTGATGTTACTTTATTACGCATATCTTGAGATCTTATATCATAGGTGTGCCGAGAGTATGTTACAAGGACTTCAATTATGAAGTGAGTACACTGTGAGATTATAGTGATTACAATTTTTGTTGTGTTGAGATTACCGTAATGATAGAAATGCCGAGAAAATGTTTCCTCCTCCACCGAGACAAAGTATCCATCATATTCTGAGATGCTATACTTCGCTGTACTCATCAAGTCTTATCAAGGATTTCAATCATCCTGTGTGACCCTTAGTCGTATATATATAGTGATCATGTCTTCCATATCAAGCTGACATTATAGTAGATCATTGTGACACTTTGTTTGAGCTGACTTGACATTACTTTCACTTTATTTGCAGGCAGACATGACAATTTTTTGCTTTGTTTTTCTTGTTTCCTTCTTCAAGAGGATTGTGCTGGTCTTGGAGGGTTAATCTAGACATTAGGTAGATTTATATACATTACAAATATGTTCAAGAAGAGCTCTTTAACATGATTTTAGATCTTTGGCTTTCCTAGACCTATGGAATGATTAAGAAACTCATTCATATAATTTACAAAATTAATAGTTATTTTCTTTTAGTTATTCTGATCTTTTTTCTTTATAAGTAAAAAGATCAAAATTACATGTATAAATACGAAACCTAGTTACATTTTCTTCAAAATAACTATGAGCCATTTGTCTTGAGCATATTTATGTTGTTTCAAAATTTATATAATATGCCAAGAACTATATATATGTTTTTCTCAGGCCCTCCTAACCTTCCTCTCGAAAATGCTTTGGAAAATGTGAAGGAATTAGCACTAAATTACCCAAACTAATGATGACGCATTGGTTGGCTCCAATGAAAATTATGATGTTTCCATACTGCTTAGAAGGGTCAAAAAACCTTATCTCAATTCCTATGGTGCTAAAAAAGGCCCCCAAATTTCCAAAACACGCCTCTTTTTCCAATTGTCTCTATTAATTGTTGAACAAAACTCACGCCCTTCCCAAAATAATCTACAAACTAGGGTTATAGCCCAATGGTGGTGCATTATTTTGGTTTACTACAAGTGTAGGTTCCACTTGGCGTGGTCAACGATTATAATGTTCTATGGTTTTAAATTCAAATAGGGTCATTGGCCTGACTTTTTCCTCTGCCATTGGTTATGTGGTATCCCATGGAACCATGGGCCATTGGCCCCTACACCATATGCTCTCGCCATGGCTCTACACCCTTAATTCCCACCATTTGGTCACATTACATAACATAATTGTCATCTAGGCCTGTCATGCACACCCACTAGCCTGCTCGTTAAGCCCAACCATTGGGCGTTGAAACTTTAAATAAGACCAGCACCTTTTGATAAAGAAGCGAAACTCATGTCGCATGAGTAGGATGTTAGTTTGGTAACTGAGAGTTCATTGGTTCAAATCATATGGATGTCAGCTCAGCCAATTGAAATTTTAACATGAATCCTGAGGCCACATGGTGGCCTTTTATAGGGCCATGTGGTGCCCTCTAATTGGTCCATGTGACAACCTCTCATTGGCCCACCTAACCAATCATATGCCCAGTCACATGTTGACATCAACTGGCAACTAGACTTCCATATTGCCATGTGTCCTCACATGATTGGTCTCTTCCCAGTCTGTATGACCATCTACCAATTGCCATTTCATACACTGATTTGTCCATCCGTCTACCACATCACTACTGTACAATGCCAATTTTTTGCTTTCCATAGGGCCATGTGGTGGTCTCTGACCAAGCCACCTGGTGCCGATCCATTAGGCCTTGCATGCCTATGTTAGCACCACCTATCAGCGATGTCACTATCGTACACTACCACTTGTCAGGGCTTGACTATGCCATGCCATTACCATATGCCACATCGATTGCTGCCTTTCCTACCACTTTAGAGTCTGTATGTTGTCATGTCATCATTGTACAATAGTTGTCAGCTGCAGAGTCAAAACAATCAAATTCCCCTTGTCCATACCCGTTTTGAGTTGACTGTGCCATGAGGCAGTCAAACTTTGGCTTTCAACTTTTTTTGTGTTTTGACCCAAACTTTGACTTGCAATAACTTTGTCATATTGAGTCATTTTTGCATGTTCAAATTGTGTTAGATTCAAAATTTCAAGCTCTACATGATGGAGCTATTTAGAATGAAGTTTTAGACATTCAAATTTTGAGCATTTTAAGATCCACTTGGATTGAATCCAAACTGCAAACTCTACTTTTACTTATACTTTGGATAATTTTTGGAATTTTTTTATTGAAGGTTGATTCCATTTTTTCCATTGGTACTAGCTAAGAATTAATTATGGAAGTTTTCTACTACCTTTGCAACAATGGCGTTGACCTGAGTCATACATTATTAGGTCAATGTGTTACAAGGATGCTTTCAATGGGTTATACTACTTCTGACAAGCATACTTGTTCTATTATGAAGAGTAGGCATTTTATTTCTAGGCCGCACACTTGGTGGTTGCTTGACGAGTGAAGGAACCATCAATGAGGTTATAGAACATTCCAAACCAATGCACTAGTATAGCTTCCAAATATATAAGGTGTTTTCAAATAAGACCAAGAGGGATTCAAATAACCTTATAAAATCTATAGTTGTAGATGTAGCCCAAGGAGAGAGCATCTATGAGAATAAAGAAAGAAGTTACCATAAATTGAAACAATGGTAAACCCTTGAGGCTAGATTTTGGATGAATAAGAATATAATTTTGAGAGGTTGATTTAGGAAGGGTGTATCAAGACATTCAAACTTGTTTACTACCTAATTTATAATTAATTTTCCTTGATTACGATTATAGAAAACAATGTGGAACATAGAAAATCAAAGGTAATCAAAGATAGAATACCAAGAGGAAGAGCTTGAGAAAAAAACATGTTTGATATATATTGAGTGTGTTATACCCTAAATCAAAACCACCAGCCTCTTTCCATTTATGATGTTGGTCCACAACTAGAAACATTTCCAACCCTATACATGAGCTTGGGTTTATATAAAATTGTATTATACTTAATTTATGGTTTCTCAATAACATGATTCCATTGTGGAGAAAACTATTATATAAATTGATTGTGCTTAAATGAGTACCCATTTTCTATCCATCACTAATTGATATACTTAAAAACATCTCCCACCCTTTATCGTTGCCACCCGTTTTTGTGCCTCAAGTGGGGTGCAAGGGGGAATGGCAGTTATTTTTATGAGCCCCCCGGGTTGGGATTCAGGGGCAGTGCCCTTGAAGCTAAAAATACATGTAAAATTTCCTTGTAAAACATTGTAATTTCGTAGTCAATCTGGACCATTCATTAGGTGGATGATCTAATGGTAGAGGTTATGTTTAATTTAGGGTTCTTTCCCCTAGAAGGCAACCCCTCGCTATATATGACATAATTGTATTGTAGCTAAATATATGTGTATTTTGAGCAAGAAAGGGAGAGGCGATGGTGTGAGAGAAAAGAGGAAATTACAATGGATCTAGTGTAGGTTGTATCTCTTCATTTTGCTGGATAATATAAAAGGAAGGACTAGCTGTCTCTTCGTGGACATAGCCAAAATTAGGTGGACCTAGCCTTCCTTTAGATTCTTCATTTGAGCACTCTCTTATCTTCTGGATTCTTTATGCAATCTACCAACCTTCTTCCTCTAAGAAATTTTTTGTTCTTCCTCACTTTCTACTGCAAGGTTCCTTTCCATTATCCTCAATTGCGAACATTCATCATTGCAACTTCTAATCAACAATTAACTAAAAGCAAAATATTATTACCTCCTTGTTCAATCTTCACATGAAAACAAAACTATTGTTGTAGAATTCTTCTTATTTTAGTCATCCCTTTGTTGTTTCATACCTTCCTATTCTTTAAATCAACACCATTATTCCTCTTGAGTGCTTCCTAAGTCAATCTCTTCAACCTCAAGGTAGACATCATCCACTATGCCTACACAACACCTCACAATCAACAAACCTCAATTGAATTTAATTTGAAAACAAATATTTACCGCAATATGTTGTAAATTTTTCTTCCTCCAAGAGCTTCATGTATCTTTCCCTAAGAGTTGTAAAGCCAAAATATTTTCATGGCTCTGATGACACTTGATGCATCATGGTTACCCAAATTGTCAATCACCACAGGATAACTCCATAGAAAACTCGGTATTTATATCAAATTCAAGAAAATTTTAGGCTCACAAGTCGATGTGAATATCACCAATCTCCTCAAGCCATATAACAATGGATTTGGACGTTTAATATCTTCAATGAATTGCTCTGGAAAGTGGACATAGCCTACATAACAATAATAATGTAAGGGCACAATAATAACAATAGTGGGCTTCTATGGGGCACAATAGTAACAATATGGGCACAATAGGGGCACAGCAATATTAATAAGGGGTACAACTACAATAGTAATGGGGTAATCACTAGTATTATGGGGACCTAATAGGCTCTTAGGATTTCCTTACCAATTGATTTATTTGAAATGGCCCTTCAACATTTTCTTTTCCTTATATATCTTATTTGAGGACCATGTTAGGCAGGGTCTACAACTACTATCTTTGTTGTTAGTAATTATTTCCTTTTCAAGTTGATACCAAACCTATGTCTATTTTTCTTATTATATTTTTTGTAAGGTTTATACTGTCTTATTTATTGATGGTGTACTTGTTCATGTGTTGGGAGCCCCCTCCCAAATTAGAACCTGCTCTCAAGTAATTATGCATTTCCTCGGTTAACTTGATTTCTTCTGTTGGTTAATTTGTTTCCTTGGTTATTTTCTTCTCTTATGTTGGTTAAATTGTTTCCTGATGCAAGTGCATAGACTGAGCACAAGACATGAGAGTTTGGACAAGAGATTACTAATGTGATGGGATGGGCACATGGTAGCATTGTGAGGAATTTTTAAATGTTTTGTAAGAAATATTAGGAAGTGAGTTTTTATTTCTAGAAATAAGATGGAGAAGTTATTTTCCAATGTAAATATAGATATCGGTTTCCCATATTTTATGGAGAAGACGAAACAATTCACCCTTTGTGACTCTTAGTTGTTATGATGAGTTTGTTTTGGGAAACAATAAGAAAGTGTGTTTGGAAAGGAGAAGAAGGGAACAAGAGAAGCCCCCAAAAGAAGAGAAGAAAGAGGGAGTGTAGAGAGGAAATTTATGTTTTTCTCTCTAAGAATAGTTCTGAGGTTTTGCAAACACATGTACCTTCAATGTGTGTGAATGGAACCAATGAGCAACAATTTGGGGTTGTAAATTGTGTGACTGTTAAAAGAATCAAAGTTTTGTAGTTAACCTAAATCATTTCATGTTGGGAACTATTATTAATTAATAATTTTTATCCCTGTGTGTTGATATTGATGATTTTATGAGAACTTGTGACCTGTTCAGTCGATTTATATTAATAATTTGAATCCTATAGCTTTATTGTTGCAATTTGTTCATGTAGCCTATGTATTCTTGTTGTAATAGTTTTGAAACCCCATGGAGGAATATTCATTGTGCTACGGAGTAGTGAATGTATGAACATTGTTATAGTGAAACATAACACTTTGTTTTGGCATACGGTAACAAAAATGCTTCTTTGACTAATTTTAGATTAGAAAATTTGTATGGTGTGATTGTCCATTTTTCTTTTGGGAATCTTGTTGTAAAGTCTATAAAAGGAATGTGTGGTTGCACCCTAGAATAGTGTTTCATGGTTTTCTATTAGTGATTGGAGTTTTGTTACAACAACAAGAGATCATACCCTATTTGGGAATGCTACGAAAATCCTTTAGATTAGTATTTTTTCGTCCAATGCGAGATATCACGCATACTGAACAGATAAAGGCGAGGGAAAATATTTACTTCCATAAGGATCCATTTAATATCGCAGAGGATTAATTGGGAATAAGGTCGAGTCATTTCAGCTTCCCCAAAAACCAAAATGCAGAGATTTAATGAGTGCTACAAAATTATTTCATAGCGCCTATAGGATTTGAACAGGTGTTGTGAAATCAGTTTGTAGAGACTGCACAAAACATTTACGAGATTACATTTCAAGTGAAGTTGCCTTTTGCTCTGCTTCCATATTGACCAATTATGTGGGTATTTGTTATTGTTTTTCATTGAAGATATTAAACATCCAAATCCATTGTTATATGGTTTGAGGAGATTGGTGATATTCACATCGACTTGTGAGCCTAAATTTTCTTGAATTTGATGTAAATACCGAGTTTTCTATGGAGTTATCCCGGGGTTATTGACAATTTGGGTAACCAGGATGCATCAAGTGGCATCAGAGCCATGAAAATATTTTAGCTTTACAACTCTTAGGGAAAGATACATGAATCTTTTGGAGGAAGAAAAATTTACAACATATTGAGGTAAATATTTGTTTTCAAATTAAATTCAATTGAGGTTTGTTGATTGTGAGGTGTTGTGTAGACATAGTGGAGGATTTCTACCTTGAGGTTGAAGATATTGACTTAGGAAGCACTCAAGAGGAATAATGGTGTTGATTTAAAGAACAGGAAGGTATGAAACAACAAAGGGATGACTAAAATAAGAAGAATTCTGCAACAATAGTTTTGTTTTCATCTGAAGACTGAACAAGGAGGTAATAGTATTTTGCTTTTAGTTAACTGTTGATTAGAAGTTGCAATGATGAATGTTCGCAATTGAGGATAATGGAAAGGAACCTTGTAGTAGAAAGTGAGGAAGAACAAAAAATTTCTTAGAGGAATAAGGTTGGTAAATTGCATAAAGAATCCAGAAGATAAGAGAGTGCTCAGATGAAGATTCTAAAGGAAGGAGTCAACAAAAATACTAGGAGAAGATTAGGCATGGAAGGGATTACTATGGTATTTACAAACAAGTTGATGGAGTCAGCTTGTTGTAGTGAATTGCGTGCAACTTACCATGAGAAGGGAGAAGCTCATAGAAGAAGGAGGTTTGTGACTACTGAGATTCATAGTAAAGGTTCAGAAAGGAGAAATTATAGGTTAAATTAGGACAAAATTCATAGAGAAGTAGCTGAAATTAAATTACATTTAGATGTTTTGATAGAACTGCTATGGAAAGATGATGAAGACTAGGGTTACAGATGGACTCCCCAGAATAAAGTAAAATGGAATTTGTTGTAGGTGAAGCTGAGACAAATATCAAGTGCTCAATTGATGGATAAACTCAAGGAGTTTGAACAGAAGATAAATGCTCAGTTGGAGGAAAATCCCAAAGGCGTTGAGCTACAACAAAAGACAATTTTTGAAGAAGAAGTTCTTTGTGAACTTAAACAAGGAGTAAACCTTGAAGAGAGAGAGAAGGATAATGCTGAAAGGAGACTAGCTTAAAGTCTCATGGGCCATTTGGAAACTGAAGATTGACATGAAGAAAATGTTGATGAGAGACTAGTTGAGAGTCTCACATTGTGTGGATAATCAACATATGATGGTCGAGGTGTTAATAGAGGATACATGCCATGATGATTTTTATTTCAACAATTTGTGTATGAATGCAGGAGTTGTTCTAGGTGAAGGAAAACACATTGAATTTTTTTTGTGAAAAGAGGAGAAACAATCATTAAGTGTAGTTATGCAG
The DNA here is from genome assembly GCA_000404065.3 of Pinus taeda. Classification (NCBI taxonomy): domain Eukaryota; kingdom Viridiplantae; phylum Streptophyta; class Pinopsida; order Pinales; family Pinaceae; genus Pinus; species Pinus taeda. The sequence goes on from APFE031127049.1 coordinate 149,306, forward strand.
GTTGGAAGGAAGATAAACGATAATCAAGATGAAGATTATGTGTAATGGGAAATTGTAGCCATGAAATAATAACCTAAGGGTGATGAAAAAATATGTGTGGATTTTAATGAGGATGTTGTTATAGTGGATGAAGTAGATGAATATTTGATGGGTAACTTGGAAGTTTTAATGTTGCGTGAGGAAAGGATGCTTGGAGAAAATGAGAAAGAGATAATTTACATTTGTACATTGGAACAAGGATCCATTCTTGGAGAGGATGAAAATGATGAATAATATGATAATGAGGAGCTTATTGGGAGTCTCACAGATTATTTGAAGAATGAGGATCAACATAAATAAGTGATGGTGGAGACATCAAATGAGGCTACAAGACCTTACAGTTTTGAAACTAGAAATTTATATGTATTTACAGGTTGCATAGGTCAGAAAGAAAGAAAATCATTTAAGATTGTTACAAGTATGAATAAGAATCGAAATAATTTGAATTATGTTATAAATGGAGAAGTTTAAGAAATGTTTGTGCAAAGTATTGGAGATGAACATGATAAAAAATTGGAGATGAGGAAGGACAAGTAGAACCTGATTTTTGTTCCATAGAAAGACAAAGTGCTTGTAAGGTGTGAAGATGAACTATAGTTGTTGGAGAAGTTGATGGAAGAGGATGAAAATGGAGAAGAGAATTTATGAATGTCTAATAACATAGATATTTATACTACACCCCAAGAAATTGAGGTAGAATGTGATGAACAATTTCCTTATGTCAATAAAAATTTTGAAATTGAAGTTTTATAAAAGTGGCTAGAAGGAAATATAGAAGATGGAAACCATAGAATTTTTGCAGATTTGGACAAGATGCAATAGTTAGAGGAGGACAACAATATGTTTTAGCAAGGGGGCATCGATATCTTCGCTAAAGGGTACTAAGTGAAAATACATACAAGTGTCTTAAACAACCATGGAGGAATGAAAGACAAATTTTCCATGAAGGATACACAACAACTAGTAGAAGGAATTAAATATCAACCCCAACATAGATACAACTTCTTCAAGGAATGGAGGACTTAGCTTCAACCACTAGGATGTTAGTAAGGGATAGTAGTAACAAAGTTCGGCTAGGAAGAAATGATTTGAACCAACCCAAGGTTAAGCTGGACATTAACATTAAAGAATTAAGAAGCTGATCTTGAAGAAACATCGACAGAAGAAGTATGCAAGATAGAGAAAGTAAAGGAAAACATGTTGCATATGGTAGAGATAGTTGTCATGAGCAAAGAAGGAGGAATACTACAACAAGAGAAAATAGTAGAGTAGTGACATGAAAAGGAGAAGGACCAACTACGACATAAAGTTTGGGATCGAGGCAGATTCACATCATTAGCACATGGTTGGGAGACCATGAGTCTTTTCACCTTCGGAATTTAATGCAAATGCATACACCGAGCACAAGATGTGAGAGGTTGGAAACGATCTTACCAATGTGATTGGATGGTCATAGGATAATGTTGGGAGGATATTTTAAATTTTCTATAAGAATTTGTAAATATTTGCATTAGGAAGTGAGTTTTAATTTTTTAAAATATGATGGAGAAGTTGTTTTCTAATGTCAATATAGATTTTAGGTTCCCTTCTTTTGTGGAGAAGGGGAAAGATTCACCCTTTGTGGCTCTCGGTTGTCATGATCAGTTTCTTTTTGGAAACAATAAGAAAAGGTGTTTGTAAAAGGAGAATAATGGAAGACGAGAAGCTATGGATGAGAAGAGAGGAGAGAGAGAGAGTAGAGAGGAACTTTTTGTTCCTTTATGTAACTATAGTTCTGAGGTTTTTCATATGCCTATACCTTCAATATGTGTGAATGGAAGTATTTCTATGTGAATGACGTAAATGAGAAACATTTTGGGGTTGTAAGTTGTGTGACTTGTACATGAACCGAAGTTTTGTAGTTACCTTGAATAATTTCCTATTGAAAATTGTTATTCATTCATAATTTTTATCCTAGTGCATTGATATTGCTCATTGTATGAGAATATGTGACTTGTTGAGTCCATTTATATTAAGAATTTGAATATTGTAGATCAATCGTTGTCATTTGTTCACTTATCCTATGTATTCTTATTTTAATGGTTTTGAAACCTCATGGAGGAATCTTCATTTTTCTTTGGAGCAATGAATGTGTGAACGTTTTTACAGTGAAACATAACATTTTGTTTTGGCATACAATAAAAAAAATGCATCTTTGACTGATTTTCGATTGGAAAATTTGTATGGTATGATTTTCCATTTGTTCTTTGGCATTCCTACTGTAAATTATATAGAAGGAATGTGTGGTTGCACCCTGGAAAAGTGGTTTCATGGTTTTTTGTTAATTATTAGAGTGTTGTTACAATAGTGAGATAGTGTACCCTGTTTTTGAATGCTACAAAAACCATTTGGATTGGTTTTATGGTCGTCCAATGTGAGCTAGTATGCATACCTAATGAAGAAAGGTGAGTGAAATTATTTAATGTGTCAAGCATCCATTCAACGTCATGGAGGATCGATTAGTAACAAGGTCAAGTCATTTTAACTTCCCTAATAACCGAAATGTAGAGTTTTAACGGGTACTACAGAGTCAATTTTTAACGCCTATAGGATTTTAATGGGTGCTACAAAATCATTTCATAGCGACTGCACATAAACTTTACAGGACTATGTTTAAGTTGAAGTTCCCTTTTGTCCTACTTCTGTATTGCCCAGTGTTGTGGGTATTTGTTATTTTTTAGCATTGAATATGTTAAAGGTAAAAATCCATTGTTTATATCATTAGAGAGAAGGGTGCCAACCTGTGAGCATGAAATTTTCTTGAATTTGATGTAAATACCGAGATGTGTATGGAGTTAGCCTAGGGTTATTAGAAGCCAGGGTAACCATGTTGTATCATTTTCTCTAGACTATTCTTTAATTTCATTTTTCTTGACTTCTTTGTGGTTTCCATGATAGTTACCCACATGGAAAACTACACTCTCAGTTATGTATCCACATCGTTCTACCAATATAGGGAATTTATCAAAAACTAATAAGAGCACTTATCCTACAAGTTGGGGTCTCCTATTCCTTTCCAATTGTCTTAAGGTTTTCTCTTGGACCTCTCATTTCATTAACCAAGATTTTGGTTTTTTCCTATGTTGTTAAGGTCGAGCCCCTTAACTAGGTAGAAATGAAAGGTAAAGAGTGGCTTGACTATTTATTTTCATACGAACAATTATATTGGTTCTTGTTTCTTTTGGATGTAAAGGACCCTATACTAAAAAATGGTTTAAATTTTCCATTTGATTATATTTCTTTCACTTCAGTGAAATGGTTAGGAAAGAGTTTGGGTCCTTCCTCAGACACTTGCTGATCTATACAATTTAAATTGGGGGAAAATGTAATACTATTTTGTTATTTTGGTATATTTTAATATGAGATTGCTATAGTGACTTTGTCTCTAATTTATTACTTATAACTATGATACTCCAGATTGTATTCGTTCATGTGCATATTGAAATCTTACAAACTATTTCCATTTTTTCTACTATGTTCTCTCTACATGTAACATACTCGTTTGGAAAGTAAATTATAATAATTTAAGTGATAGATTGATTAAAATAGAAATTTATGTTTGGAGCTTAGCAATTGCATGAAGATTCATTATCTTGATAATCTATTTGTTTGAATCTAAATAAAAATATCGTTTATCATAGTGTATCTAAGTTTATAATGACTACTATATATATTAAGCTAGCAAAAAGTTCAAAATTTTCTGAAACACAACCAAAATTTTATAAAAATTAAATGGCATATTGATTATATATCATGAGAATAGACCAAAACATTATAGGCAGATCCTATTACTATATCCATCATTGGTTCATTCAAATTTGGTATGAGGTGTTGAGGGTGAGAACTTGTTGAAGTGCTTGTCAAATAGGTTTTTGGATGTTGTTTGGTAATATCCACTTGAATATCCTCCATTTTTGTTGAATAACAATGGTTTTTTTCTTTGGCATCTGAATCCAAGTACAATGTTCAATGAAAAATTCCATAGAGGTTATAATGATGGATACCATTTGATTATGGATGATCTAAAGTGCAAGAATTACTTCGTTCATATTTTAAAAATAATGTTATTGATGAGCATCCACTTCTCAGGAAACAATAACTCCATGAGGGATGACCACAACCCCTTGCTCTATTGTATCATGAACCAAACACTCCCCAATCATCTGGAGCTCTAAAATAGAAATCCAAACATGTATCAAAATGGAAAAAAGTCACTAAATAAAGTAAGACAATAATGACATGGTTTCTCCTCCAATGCCAAAATAGTTCTAGAAGGACATGGACAGGCCATGCTTGAGGCTAATATGAAATTGACAAACTGGACTTTCCTAAAAGGCCACATAATGACAATTTAAAAGGAATAGACAATGAGAAATAACCATAGCATATCACCATGAAAAAGACTAAATGCTATGAGAATTGGTGTTTCAAGAAAAGAAGGGTTGAAAAACCTCCAATGATATTCTTTGATGAAAATAGAAGTGTTTCCTTTCTGTGGTTGAGTTGCCAATTATGACTAGTCCCAGATTGAGTTTAACCTAAATATGTTTCCTAGGGACACAACTCAGGGATGAATAAATACAATAAAAGATAACAACCACCCCTACTTATCTTGGAAGGAGACCAATGCCACCTACATAGGCCTATAGCATTATTTTATTTTGCATGCTTCTATTTTGAATTGAAGTACGAGCCTAATACCACAAAAAATACGTGAGAGACTATCTCTTCTAGGACTGAATTCATATTCTTTTTCCATTTTTGTTGCTACATGATTGAGAGATGAGGAGAAGCCTTGAAACATGACCTTTCTTGTAATTCCAAGGTTTCACCCTCTGATTCCCATGATGTATGGCATTTGAAGTCACATCTTGATACCCTTCCACATCATTGCAATATATGGTCGGTGCAATTCATCCCAAAATTGTTGTAAAGAACAAGAGATGGAGATAATTGTAGTTTCCCCCTACACATCACAAACAAGCTTCCTCGTTAACCATAAAAAAAAATTGAGATCCATCTTACCTATGAATAGTAATTGGTATGGTTGAAGGTTAAATTCAAATCTCAACTTCATGGTGGGAAGCTTACTATTGGGCACTTTACTAGAGGTTTAAAAAGACAAGGACAATGATGATAATATCCCCATGAAAATCATGTAAGGGGTGCACATGGATAGTGGAGGCTTCCACCACGCCAACATCACACTTTTGCAACCCTTTTCTTGCCTTGATATTTTCTCGATTCACCAAATTTGTCTCTTCCAACCATAGGTCTAAGAACGGAATGGGTTGGTATGATAATTGATTGTTGATTAGCAATAACTCCCCTGCCACAATAATTTCCATGTTTGCCATTGCATCTGCATGAATTTTATGCCTCAAAAAGAGAACATTTGAATTTATAAATTTGATCAACGAAAAGTACATACATGAAATATTGAGTCAAAAAGAGGGTCCTTAAGATAAGTAGCCTTTTGAATATGACTTACAATAATTTTTTGGTTCCCCAAAATGAGGATTTTAGTAATGATTTTAGTCCAAGATAAAGAAGGACATGGAAAAAACCCATATGTTTTTTCTTGATTATTGAAAACCAATCCCAAACTCCAAGATAAAATAACTTTCCTTTGTTATATGAAGTGAAAAGTAGACCATCCCAACACACCACCCCCACCCTAGACCAATAAAGTGAAAAA
>APFE031127049.1:155486-178168 GCA_000404065.3 Pinus taeda
ATATATATATATAATTTGTAAAATATTAAGGAAGTTCACTTTGATTATCTATATTTATAAAATCATAATGGATTTGGTGTGTAGGATCCTAAAAAATGTTATGGTGCCTTGTTATGTTATACATAATTTTTTATGAGGGCTTAATGGGTTCACAAACACTCATATATAATGACATATAAATTAGTGATAAAACAAATTGTGCTAACTAGTTACTAAAACTTTCGAGCATGCATATGTTGATTAAAAACAATATACAATGTTAAGAACAATGAATCTTCTCTTTAATATCAAGGATATAAAGTCCATAATTATAAATTTCAATACTCAGATGTTATCTATCTATCTTGCGTCACTATATTCACTTCACTTACTTTGTTAATTATTAACTTAGTATCATGTTATTTATTGTAATTGTTTGTTTCATCACTCTATCACATTATGGTACTTCATATTTCTCATTACCACTCTATATTTTGTGATTCCTTGATGGTTCAACATTGATGCATTGGTAGTCTTTCATTCTACATTGTTTCTTTTAACACTAATTTTTATAGTTACACTCATGTTTTTATTTATGCATTTTTCTCTATTTTTAAATTTACAAGGATTTTGTTTCTTTTGTATAATAACACTATTTGAGTTTTTATCTAGAATTCCCACTTGGTTCCAATGTGTCTCATCAACTTGCATCATGCGCAATTATAACAAAATTCCTTTAAAAAATATGTTTTATTGCTAAATTTTTCAAAATATACCTCTCCAAATTTCTTTTCTCATACAAAGTTATGTCATATTCATACTATTTCTTCTTTACTATCTTATGCTTTCTTTCGTACTTGATTTCACTTCACCTCATATATGATTTCAATGTTTATACATAGAACTTTGATTCTTCTATGACAAATAGGTGGATTGGCAAGTATGTTATCTTTAATGTATGTATTTGTTGAAATATCTCTAAATATTATACCCTTTAATATATCTGTTTGTTGAATTATTTCTCCTCCAATAAAAAAATATTCTTAAGACATTTTCTTATATTCTTAGAATATAATATATAAAAAAACTCAAAGAAATAATACAAATTAAACCAATAACCTTTAATAATTAATTTAAATTAATAATTTAAAACAAATGAAAATAAGTAAACGCATATATTACCCCATATAAATGATAATGATTATCATTAAGTCCCCACTAAAAATCAAGTGCATCCAAATTTTATCTAAATAAGTACATATTTTACTCTGAAATCCTTGAAAAACACACGACGAGTGACCATAGGCATTGGTTTATTCGAATGATTAAGTAGTTTAGTATATAATATTTTAAATAATAAATTTGTTTGATTAGCTCTATCAAAGTAGGCTAATTGGAACCCTCTCTCATAACATGTTATATCTGGAATGAACCTTTATTAAAGTTGGCTTGTCCTCTCTTATCGCATGTTAAATCTAGAATGGACATTCATTAAAGTTTGATTCATTAAAGTTTGTCTAGTGTAAAAAGCGTGAAGAGATAGATAAAGCTATTATTTATATAGATTTAAGTTAAACATGGATTTATTATTAAGAGTTAGGAGGGATCAATTTTTTTAAGTGAAAATTTTTCTTTAAAGTGTAAAATTTAAAAAAAATAATGCATTTGTCTCATTTCATTATAAATCCTAATGAATTTATAGTGATTCTTTCTTTTTCTATATATATATGATACAAATAGATACATATAGAGTACATAACTTGTATTTCAAAAAAAATCTTTGTTGAACTTAGCCAAAAAACCATATATTTTAAAAAAAGACCAAATTGTAAGCTATTGTGCCTACTTCAAATAATTTAACTATAATTTTTTTTTATTCAATTTCTTTTAATGATATCTACATAAAACATTTAAAACAATGTATAATCTATACATAGTTGATAATAAAATATTTCACATAACATGTGCATAACAGATTTTATCTACCCACATTAATATGGTTCTTTTATTATTAATATATTTTGAAGTATACATCGATATTAATATTATTTAGTTTTAAAATATTTTATTGATAAGTCACATTGATTTTTTTTTGTTATTCTGAACATTTTTAAATGTGACATATAAATTTTGTATTAACAATTGAATAAACACATATCACACTTATTATATCAAAATTATAGTCTTTGAGCATAGGAATAAAATCTTAAATAAAATTAAATAATTTGTTTCTTTAGGTTTGATAGACCAAAGTTTGGTATGAGTGGACATTGACCACCACCACCACCATCATCATCATTATTAGTAAGTATTTGATATTTTTTATTTTTTATTTTTACTTTCAATTACTTTTTTTCTTTGGATATTGAATATTTTTATTATATAGAATATTAAAATGTTTAATTTTAACACACACACATATATATACATACATGTGAAGTTGATATAGACATAAATTAGTTGACATAAATTTTCAAGTAATTTATTTAAATCTCATGTAGAAATATTTCAAAAAGTAAAAGTTAAACATCTACTCACATTTTTTTAACTTCTAATTAACTATACATTTATATTAAGTCATATGGACAACTTAACAAAACATGCCCACATAAAAAAACCATTTATTTATAATAAATAAATATATATAATATTATAGGATGTTTTTCTAATAGATAATATTTATTTTATTTAAAAAATGACAGTGTAAGCCTGATACTAGGCTATAAAATGAACATCAAGTTCTTACCATATCAGTTAAATAAAAAAATACTTAATATAATATAATAAGGACTAAATGAATATAACTGAAGTAATATAATGAATTTAAATCATATACAAAAAATAAAATAATTTAAAAAAATTATAAATGATTTTTTAAATTAAATTATAATTTTTATTATTAAAATTTAATAAAAATGATAACTTTTTTGAATATAACAATATGGGTATGGGCATTGTTTATTTGTTTTTTTTAACATTAACAGAATAATTATATAACATGGTATTGAACGAACTTGTCCAACTTATTTTTCTTTAGGCTTATCAAAATAGTAGGAATTAAGCTATTGGTCCATCTCTTTGAGGTTCTATTGGTTTTGGTTCATCTAGGTATTATTCCAATTTTCTACATAACTATGCATAATAATATTCATATTTCCAGATTCTAACCTGGGATGATACTGGCTAAGATCGTGCTGATGGCATTGAAAGCTTTTGCTACTCCTTGCATTCTTAATGATAAAACCAGTGGGGTGCCACAACTAGAAAGGGAACTTCGCCTTGGGAGTTACAGCGTAATTATAGTTCTTCTTTTTCCAGTTGAATCTGGTGTTGCAGAAGGTCCAATCTGAAGCATTTGCTCGGTTTTCGATGGTTTTCTGTACGGTGGCAGTCTTGTTTTTTCTTTTCAGTACAGAAAAGCCTTCGCATAGCCCTACATAGAATCTGATTTTCAAGATCTTTTCAACATAATCATCATGTCATGTCTCGTGAATGGAACCCTGGTGGGGAAGTGATCATTAAGCCTCCCAACTATTCGGGCTATACATCATTGAAATTATCATTAACCCTCCCAACCACCAGGGTTATACATCATTGACAGTGGACGTCTTGTTTGAACCAGACTCTCAGATCCGACATTCCTCTTAAAATCGTTGGAGTCCATGGGTTTTAAAATTTTCAAAATTGATAATGATATCACAAAATTGAATTCATCGTTCAATACTAATTTTTATATTTCTTAAGAATTATAATTTTTAGATAAATAATTTTGATTTTTCTCGGTATGAGAACCGCAGTAGCATACACGAATCATAGAGTTTAAGATCGCGCATTGAAATTCTAATTGTCGTACTAGTAGGTGCAGGCGAAGTGCGCATGGGCTCTGCGGCGAGAGTTTTTAACTGAATATTCAAAGTTCGCGAGTTCGATCTAAGCTCGCCATAGCATTAAAAGTCATTTCCAAATAATTGTATCAGATGTAACCTTCTTGGCTCCACTCTGCGCTAACATTCATTATATCTGACCATAACATATATTTGGGCTCGGTAGTAACTTCGACTCTGCAGAATTAGGGTTTTCCGTAGAGATTCTGGCATACCCGAAATATGACTCGCACCTGACATGGCTTCGATCCTTCACAATGGCTTCCTCGAAGAAAACCAACAATGCCTCTACTCCAAATACCAATAAGAATTATCCTTTATACGCCTACAGCCATAAGAAAACACAACATGCCTTAGTGAATCCATGTAGGGCGAGAGATTCAATACAAAGAGGAGGTGATTCATAGTAATAGTTTCAAAAACAAAAGCACTATGTTATGGCTTTAGCGAAATACAACTAACAATGTTCCTTATAATTAAGATGCCCATAGCCAAACAAAGGGACACCACAACAGAAGTCATAGCACAAGAGGTCCAAGATGAACTATTTTGCAAAGTGCATGTGAGTCATCAACAACCCAAAAAAAAATAATATGCATCAAAACACAAAGTTGTCCACATAATCAAGATCAAGATAACACCCCTTTGAAAAGCATTGAAACAATGTCACTAGCATAACAATGAGGTCTAGAGCACGCATAAACCAGAAAATGCCAATTGCACCACTAACATATCCATAAGAAGAGCAGCAAGGACTAGACAATTTTCTATAATGCACCAAATTATCAACAAGCAATATATTCCACAACATTGTGCTTCAAAGCCAAAACTAATGAGGAAGATCATAGCAAATCTATACCTAATGGATGCATGCCAAAATTTAGTGAAAAAATTCATGAAAACTGTCATCTTTAATCTTGATCAAAAGAAAATTTGTGAGGTCACCAAAGGTAGAATCACTCACAAAGAAGACTTCTACATGAGCCAGGTGAGAGTCCCCATTATCCAAACAGAACTTATGATTATGAAGCATACATTTGATATCCTCCAATGAGGAGAATATATTATAGGTCTCCACTTATTTGTCTTTGAAAATAAGATGCAACACGGTAGCCATTTGTTGGTGTAAAGCCAACAAATTCATAAAATGGAGCCTTCTATTCGAGAATCTTCCAGAATCAAGAACCCATATCATATCCTCCCCCACTAACTTATAATCATAGTGATAAGGTCAGTCTCGGGCCTCTTTACCATCCATTTTCCCTTCAAAGTGATAAGGTGTTATTTCCCCCTTTTTTAAAAATATTATATGTGTGTGTGTGTAGGGGAAAACACTTTGCATTCATTTAATATAAAAAAAAGGTTAGATATTTGTTTTGACATAAGTAAAATAAATCTCTTCTTACAGGGTTTAAATAGGGATTTAGATTCCTTAACGTATAATGATAACATTGATCACATCTACCATAATTTTACTACAACCCTTTCCACTCCATTATGGTGTCTTATAAAAAGAATAGTAGAACTTTCAACCCTTGGTATGATAATGATTGTAAAACTGTCAAGGAAGTGATTAGAGATGCTCCTAACAAAATTGTAAAGCTTGAAAAAAACGTATGTACAAAAATCTCCTTAAAAGGAAGAAAAGATCATATATAAATAGTAGGCAAGAGCAATTTCTTCATCTTTCTAAAGTTAAGCCCAGAATGTTTTGGAGGAAAATTCTTGTTTGAAACATGAAAGATAATAATTCGATCCCCTAAAAGAACTCGGATATCTATCTTAAGAATATTTATGATTCCCTTAACTCCATGGGCACCATTTCAAACACTCTTATAGAGGATGATATCTTCTGTTTGGAATATGTTGAGTTTGGGATTGATAAACTTGCTAATGGGAAAGCTAGGGATACTGAAGGCTACCAAGATGAAATTCTCAAAATTAGAACGTGTATCCTCATCCCTCATATACACATAATATTCAATCCGGCAGTGAGACAAGGTTTCCCTAAGCCTTGGACACAAAACCTTATTGTGTCTATCTTTAAAAGTGGGGATAAAAACATTCCCTCTAACTATAGGACCATATGGTCAGCCACATTTTTTCGAAGTTGTATGGACTCATTTTGGAAAAAAAGATTATCCTTTGGCTTGAAATCCATGGTAAAATAGCTAAAGGGAAAGTTGGATTTATAGACATCACTCAACTATATACCATTGTGTCATTCCAATGATAATTATAGAGGAATGACATAATAATAAGAGTAATCTCTTATATTGTTTTGTTGACTTTAAAAAAGCTTAAGACACCGTTCCTATGGAGAAAGCTATGGAATATGCTTGAAGAGATAATGGTACCTCCTGAGTTGAGGACTACTGTGACTAAGATATATGAGAATGTTATTTCCAAGCTCAGGACCACAAAGGGTTGGTCAAAATAAAATAGATGCAATATCGGTTTTAAGCAAGGATGTCCCTTATCCACTACCCTTTTTGGCATTTACATTGATAAGCTAGAAGAGTGTTTGGAAGCTATAGGATGTGATGGCCCTAGGTTGACTCGTATGGTCATTACTCTTCTCCTCTATGTTGACAATATAATTCTTTATCTAGGAATAATGATGATGTCAACAAGCAGCCTAGAATCCTCCATTATTATTGCTCCAAGATGGGTATGATTGTTAATACCGACATGAATGAAGTCATGATAATTAAATCCAAAAACATCTTCTATGATAATAAATAATTGGATAAAGTTTCTTCAGACAAATATTTGGGAAACGAAATTCATCATCTACTCAATTGAAATTATAGCATTGGTGTAAGGATAATTTGAGGCTAGAAAGATTTTTATGGCCTTGAAAACAAATGTAAATAGACGGATATTTACGCATGGAGTAAAAAAAAGTTCCTCTTTGAGACTCTCATAACCCTTGTTATTTTATATGGATGTGAGGTTTGGGGTTGCAGTATATCTATAACATTGTCTCCTTCTCCTTCTCTTCAATCATCATCGTGTCAGGGCAAGATATAATACTTACAATTGAAAATCACTCATGAGAAGACAACATCAGTCGAGAAATTTCCTAGTATAGCTTGCTTCATGAAAATCACTAATTGAGCTAGAACTGGGTACTGGGTAGGGAAGAAGGCTCAGGGATTTCATACTGCACAACTCCGAAGGCTAGGAGTGAGGTACTAAAGATTGTGGCGGTGCAACAAAAGAGGCCCAAGAGAAAAGACAACATAGTTAAGGGTTACTGTGAGGTAGAATTTCCCACTGTAACTACACAATGCACTATTAGGAGAGAGAGAGGGCCAGTGAATTTTACAATTTCACAGTTCATGAAGGCAGGGAGACAAACTACTGCTTGCAACTACACAATACACAAAAAGAGACTAGTTGGGAGGCAAGATTGCATAGTTATGGATGAAGGAGGTAGTTCTTGGGCACTATGACTGCGCAATGTGTAGTCCTTGGAGGCAAAGACTAAACATTGCACACTTCCAAGAAGAAAGGGTGCATGCTTGAGGCTTGCAACTGCATAATGTGTAGTTCAATAGGGCAGAATGAGCTCAAGTTGGTCGGGCATAAGATATTCTGAAATTTGACTAAGTTTGGGATCAATGAGGCAGAAATGAAACCATGGATGGATGGTAACATGATCACACACTCATAATCAATGATACAACATCAAACACTCAACACTTAAATTCAACGTGATTCCCTTGGTACGATAACAAAATAATACTCTCCTCCAAGTGTGACACTTGGGATACACTTTGCGTTGATTGTGACGACACTATTATGACAATGTATAAAACTTTAGGAATGAGTCTAAGACGTCTCTATATGATAAATAAGACCCGTTGGTGCCAAATTTTTCCCTTGGAATGAACTCAAAACCCCTCTTTCACAACATGCGACACTTCCCATGCCGAAAGATGACACTTTGGTTTTCTTCACAAAGGGACTAGAAAACTGAGAGAATATACATGAAGTGGGTCTTATTACTAGGAACAACAACTTGCAAGGTCAAAGTAGGCTCCAAAATTTGGTTTTGGGCCAAAATTTTGGAGGGTGTTGTAGCAATGAAAATAGTGAACCAAACCAAGGTTCTTTGATTCCTTATGGATGCTGAGTGAAAATAAATGATCAATCACTAAGAACAAAATGATGTAAAGCTTTGGAAAATAATCAAAGGCATATAGTACAACTCATCATAAAAAAAATTAAAACAAACTATCCATTATGTAGTCAAACCAAATCAAATCAAAAACCAAAAAAAGTAAAAATCAAGAGGGCCCCATATCATTTGGTAACAAATGAAAGAGGTGACGGTTGGAATGCTAACAATAGGTGGTAGTGAATTAAAATATTGATGTCCAAGAGTACATTTGCTAGCATTTCAAGGATGTCTAGCTATTATCTTCTTGACAATATCATATTTTTCTTTTCGTTAGTGGTCTTTCAACTTTATATGACAACATCAACACCTTTTCTATTGTCTTAGCTCACTAGCATATATCTCTCTTCAATTATTTTCTGTATGTGTTTTTCTCTCTACATAAATGATGGCAGTTTATAGGATATGGAGATGGACCAACTATATTTACTAATATATATTTTTTGAAAACAATCCTAAAGCTAATTAAAAGCACTCAATTTTATACATGGTCTTTTTTAAACATTGAATGTACAATGCTACATGTATACTATACAATTTTTTTATTATAATATATAAAGTGAAGATTTTTTGTAAATTATATAATATAACTTATATATTTGAATTTAATATATTATATATTAAAAACTTTCCACTCCACAAATCATTGATGGATTTAAAATAAAATTGATCCAAAAATATGCTCAAAATAAATCTTTACTAAATTAATAAACAAAATAAATAAATTAAAATGATTGAGGGAAAACTAAAAAAACATGAAATGATTTGGATTACATTATTCATTTATTTTAAACTAATTTATTCTTTTCAAACTTTCTTTCTTTACGATTACTATAATATGTTTAATTATTTTTGAATGAAAAACAATTATTATAAATAATAATAAATTAAAGAGTGTTCTAAATTATTTGTATTCATTATAGGTTAACTGAATTTTAATTATCTTGAGATATTTTAAAAATTTTAAATCAATTATAATTAATTAATTAATGTAAATTATAATAAATATAAATTATGTTTATATTAATTTAATTTAATTATTGTTATTTTTTGTTTATAGGTTAGGTGAGTCCTTTAGATTATTGGCATGTTTACTTTATTGGTTTGAGTAGTTATGACCCATAGACATCTAAGTCATCAAAATCATTTCGGTACTCAACTTGGGCCACATGAGCCCCTAGCATGGCTCCGTTTTTTCTCACAAAATTTGGAACCAGTGACCTTTTCACCACATAGTGCCTTAATAAAACACCATATCACCATTTACTCTGTGCCACTTTGGATAATAAAAGTTTATCATCATTAGTTTAATGATATAAATTATTTAACTAAAGCATTTTTTATGAGACCCTAACATACATAAATAGGACATTTCCTAGACTTTAGTATCCCTAGATCCATAAACTCCCATGAACAATGAATTATAAATTAATGACACACATCAATGGTAGTTAGTACTAATAATTACTCTTAAGCATACATAATTTATCACCAATTACAATTTATAGTGTCTTGTTTTTAGTGAAAAGTTTCAATAGTTAAAGGTAAACCATTTGTGGGAAACCTTACGAACTGATTAAATGAAATTTAGCAATTGATTTTAATGGTGGGTAGTTAAAATTATGAATGATGTGATGAGTGGTCTATAAAACTCTTGGCTAAAACTAGTTAATAGGCCTAGTCCTAAATATAGCCAAAGCTATTAAGTTTTCCCAACTTCAATTGGCTTCCCACTTTATTTTTATGTTTATAATTATTAATCCCAATAGAGTCTAGAGAAATTGAAGAGTTGCATATCATTATTCATAATTTCTAGCATGTACAACATCTAGTTCTATTTTTGTATATATGATAATTTAGGATAATGAGACTAGTGTCCACTTCTAGTGTAATGGCTATGAATTCAAAGGAAGACATTTATATCACGATTCATGAGAAGCTATGGAAAAATAGTGGTATGAATGAAAAGATATAGAGGATTGGATTGGTAGACAATGATTACATAGGATACATGTTAAGCGGATAAATCGTTCTTGCGGACAAGACCGATCTCCCTAGTTTCAAATGATATCTAGCAATAAGCAGGACAAACAAATCTACTTTTCTCTAAACATATTATGATTCATTAATAAAAACTAAGAGGTGTTTTAGACCCTACCTTAAGTCCAATGCTAGTTTGTGGTAGCCTTGCTCCAACAACTTCAAAGAGTTTCCTTTTAATCACCTACAAACACAAACAAGCACACATCAAAGAACACCTGCATAGCTAATATAATAAATCATGTTCATCATAGTGATCAAGAAGTCTATGAAATAAACCATTAAACACAGCTCATTGAGAAAAACAAACTTGATTGTATTAACTTTGAAAAGAAGAACTTTACAACCTTGGTGCCTTGATGCTGTACAAGCTCTTCCCAGGGTCCAAGCAGGAATCTCCTCTACTTTGACAAGCCTCACTCTCTTCCAAATGAGATCAGAAGGTATGTAATCTCTCCTCTCAAAAGCTCAATTAGGAAGACTAAGTTCCAACAACATTTATCCTAAAAAATATTCAGCTTTCAACCTTTCAAGTAACCAGCCAAAAGCTTCATTTTATAGTGCAAGGCAAGGAGGTTACAGGTCCACCATTGAAGGGATAGAGTCCTCCTTCAAGGGGATAAACTCCTCACATCAAGGGGTTAGCTCCTTAAGGAATGAGTTGCATGAACCCTCAAGGAGTGAACTTGCTAGTGCAAGATTCCCTCTAGAAGCTTCCAAAATTGACTCAAAGTGAGTTTTTAAGAATGTACTTGCACCTTTTTAACTTTTATAGGGGTTCACACCCATAAACGCAGATACAGAGCGGTTAGGTGCGCAGGGGACATGACCAATGGGTGTCATACCACAGGTAATGCTAAAAGAAAGTGCGAAACTAAAGTTTTAGAGATTTTTAAGGACTTTCTCTTATCTTCAAAGCTTGATATGCAGAGCTGAGGTTTAAGACTTGCAAAGGAGGTATGTATGAGTGGTGATAGACTCATATTAATTGCAGAAAGTCAAAGTGACAATTTTTGTGCAACAAATTGCCCCATAAAGTGCAAAGTTTATAATAGATGAGGATGGTTTTTGTGGTCTAAGAAGAGTGAAGTACTTTATCATTTCAAGGATCTTCCTGTGGATACCCCTGTCAGACCTATAAAAACATTCACTGCAATCAAATTTTATATATATATATATATATATAATATATATTATATATATATATACTATATATATATATATATATATATATATTAGATATGAACATATCATCGCTGAGGTAGGCATTCCCATACTTAGATCAAAACTGACTGGAAACTATCAAAATTACTCTGATACAGGAATGATTTTGTATTACATCACAAGTATAGACATATGTAGACACAGTATGGGTGCAACCATCTGTTTATGAATAGTCCACTGTATAATGAATATCAAAATTCCTCGCAGCTTGGATGGTGGAAACTAGATCGAGGGTCTTCATTTCTGCTTCCCGAACTAGTACGATTCTATCCATGTGAATGAATGTGTCGAAGTCGAACATGGTAGAAACCACTTGATTACCAATCAATGATGTAAACTGTTAACAAGTGTGAGAGGAACCACCATTAATGTCAATGGCCGTCAAAGTACTCAGTACAATCCATGAAATATGAATGAGTGAGTCGATGTCGAACACGTCATAGAATCCTTTGATCGAAGGTCAATGATGCAACCTATCGTGAAAGGCGAGAAACCTGCCATTGAGGCATGCATATTCCAAGGTATTGACGATTTCTAGATAATGAGTTAGAGTCGATAGAAAGCGATCCATTGTAGGCAAGCCCACAACACAAAATCATAGATCAAGTTTTGAAGAAATGTATTTGGCAAGGACTAACTCAGGGATGGTCAGGATGGATGAAAAATATTTTGCAAATGAATGGTTTATTTGAACTGACCTCTTGAACACATAATGATGCTGCAGATGGTTTGGTAACAATTGACCCAAAGCTAATACCCATAAATCGGCTGAAGACTTTCAATATGGTTTGACTAACTGTTAGGCAAAGGATTTCCCAACCCAGGTGAACAAAAAGTGTCATGTTCAAGAGTGGTTAACAACTTTTCTAAACACAAAGTATAAGAAACAGGTTCATTTTTCTCTCTTTTCCCCCACCATTTCTGGCAAGTACCTCTTTATTTTTGACAAGCTTGATGAGGATAACATTTGCTTTATTATAAGCTCATCCTTTGGATGAGTCAAACTTAGATTAAAATTCGAACCCTTAGAAGGACTGGTCCGTTCCTGTTTGAAATTGAATAGGTCCTTTACTGTTAAATTTTAATGAGTCCAGTATAGGAGAAACTTGGTGTTTTTCAATTTTAGGGAGTCAGAAGAAAAACTTAAGAAAACTCCATGGTTGTCCTTTTTCGTAAATTTGTGTCTCCCAAGCCCGAAAAAGTATAAAATAATACTTGAGAGAACCACTTGACCATTACGATCAAGGAGTACTTTTCATAATCAGTGCCTTCAATATGAAAAAGTAAAAGAGCGATCGAAAACACATCGCTTTATTACCAATATCGAACTTGAAACGACAAATGTCCGACAATATTTTCATGCTTATATGGTCAGAAAATAGCTGTAAGTGGACCATCCTTTTAATTCCATTTTAACGAGTTTAAAAAGAAAAACTCGGCAATCTTTTCATATTTTACGAGTCAGAAAAGATCTTAAAGAGGAATCCTATGTTTTTTGTTGAAAATGATCAATTCCCCTGAAAATCCAATATTCTGCACAAAAACTCAAAACATTACTCATACCTATTTAAAATTAATAAAAATGCATCAAAAGTGACATTTTTAAAGTGAAAAATAAACAAATTAAAAATTCATTTATTCAAAAAATATTATAAAAAGGGCTTTTGTAAATTCATTTTTACCATTTGACTTCAGAGTGAAAAGTAAGAGCTTTTGGCAAGAAAACTTCCTATGAAGATTGCAGAAAATCTAACCGCTAGAATCGAGAACTGTCCTCTTCAAGTAGTCCACATCATCCCTGACTTGCATTTCATCCATTTCATTTTCATTTTTAGGGCTTTAAAATTCATTTTTTAGGAAAATTTTGGTTAAAAAATCGCTCGCGGTGGTTGTACAGGTGCACCATGTGTACCCTGCGAACCCCGACTTTTTCATACAAAAGAAAGAGTCGGGGTCCCGCACCTGCCATTCAGGATGAGTGTGAATCTATGCACTGTCCCTAACCTGGTGGGTGCGGACCCCGCGAAACGCATTTTGAAACCCTATTTTTTTTCATTTCCGCCCAAATGTTTTGAAATTACAATATTCTTAACCGCCTTTGTTGCATTGTAGGTAAACAAAATGCTTGTTTGACGGGAAAGGGAACACGAAGATGTGGATCAAGCTGCATTAGTCAATCCACCTTCGATACAGGCATTATGAGCATGCGGGCTATTGAATTTTTGGGCCATACCTGGCATGTGGGCTCAGGTAGACTTTCTACAATGGTTGGTTGACAGGTGGAGCACACAGGACCAATGTTTCATAATTGGTGGCCACCAGCTCAAAATCGAGCTAAAGGACATTTATTTTCTGACTGGTTTTCCCAACAGAGGCGAATGATTATCTCTATTCGGGTCTAGGCCAGGTGGCCAGTCTGTCGCTAGTCTCCGACTAGAGTTTTGCAATGTCCAAACTGCGGACAAACGAATAGATGTTAAGACCATCTCCCATCCTGAACTCAAAGTGATCACATTTACTGTCACTAGATTATGTGGGAGCATAACATTGAATCTAGCTACCGGTTCCCAAATGCGCATGACAGTAGATTGCTTCCAAGGCACCATCTTCAACTGGTGCGATGCTGTTTTGGCCAATGTGAAAGGCCAACTGACTAGGGCAAAGAATGGACAACTAAAGAACTTTGGATATGGTTTCTTAATTGTGAGATTTAGCCTAGAGAGGGTACCAATGCTGGTTCTACAACAACTCTCCGTTGATGCTGGACTTTCCCGAGATCCTAGGATTATGCGCTGGGTTGCAGTCATGGCTCGTCATCCCGAGGAGGGGACTGAGGTTGTTCAATTCCCACTTGAGTATTTTTGTTGGTTGGGAAACCAACTTTTCATGATATAGGACTTTCCATATGCTGAGATGGATTATCATGGTGATCCAGACATGGCTCTTCCACCAGGAGAGAAATGGGATGATACAGGTAAAATTATTTTCAACATTTCCTAAATTGTTTAAACTAATTTTATTTTTGTTTCTAAATTGTCCAAAAATTGATAGTAAAAGTTTTAAATGTAGATGTGGGTCCACAATGACCAGCCGCTCTCCCTCCTTATGAGAGAAGACACCCTGCTACTATGGCACTAGCCCCACAGGACCAATAAGCAGAGACTTTGGCCGAATTGGAGAATCATCTAGAGTGCTTAACAATAGATATCCTAGAGACCAGCATAGATGATATTCCTCTTAGGCTACAATGCTATGTGATCGGGGTCCCAGGGCCTTTTAGGAGGTTCCTTTGTAGGGTAGCCTGAGCAGTGGTTTCTTATCATGATCATCATTAGGGATAGGATGATTGCCCTTATAGACTTCATATGACATTTATATCTTTTTGTGCTATCATTTTTGCCGATCATAAGGTTTTTTTCAACCTATGATCAAAGACGATGTATATTTGACACACTTCTATGCTATGATATATCACTATTACCAGTTATCTTGTATAACATGTTTATGGAATGTTTTTTAAATTTACTGTCTTGATTATTGCAAATGTCTATTTAACATTTGAGAAGCAACTACATCTGCTAATCTGTTTAAATATCTTGGAATATGTTGATATTCAATGTAATCAAATTCACGTCCCGAGAGACGAACTCTAAAAAATAATCTTAATAATACTGGGTTTCTAATGGCATAAACCTGTTGAGCTGTAATACAATGAGTTCAGAATCTAACCTTACAATCAAACTCCAAATCCCAAATGAGATGGATTCAGATAATAACTCAATCACTACACTATATTCTGCAATTTTATTTGTTGTTTGACCAAGGCTTACCCAATGCATAGATACTAACTCGTCACAGGGTGAATAGATAACCCAGGCTGCGGAAGAAATATTCCATGTGCTACGACAAGCACCATTAGCAAAACCAATGTATGTTTGAGAAGACGTCGACATCTGCAGTATCAAGAGTAAAACCAAGATAAGTAGGAATAATGATAAAACACTCTCTAAACTAGGCACACTTTCTAATCTAAAACAAACCAACTAGAAAGAAAACTATTCTAACAAGAATCTCCACACCAAACTCTAAGCATAATATCTTTTCAGATAAAGCCCGTTTCTGGGTCTAACTAAAGAGACACCGTCAAACTCTACTAATTCATATGCCCCCTTGGCTAGCTTACGCTTAACAACAAAAGGACCATGCCACATGGGTACAAATTTTTGAGCCCATAGCTTATTGTTAGCTTGATTGTATAATAAAACTAGGTCTCCTTCTGAAAAATCACGAGGTGTAACATTTCGATCATACTGAGATTTTATCCATTTTGCGTGAGCCTCGATTGCTAATCCAGCATCACGTCAATTCTCATCTAATTGAGCTAAGTACAACAAATGTTTTTCCTCTTCAAAAGTGGCTGGGAGTAATTCTATGGCTATTTGCAACGATGGAATTTCGCATTCAGTGGGTAACACTGATTCCAACCCATAAACAAGTTGAAAAGGAGTGAAACCTGTTGATGTTTTGACTCAGGTTCAGTATGCCCAAAGCACTGAGAATAACATGTTATGCTAATTCGACCGATGAATACCAATGATTCGTCGGATCATGGTGACTAGAACTTTGTTGATTGCCTCAACCAGACCATTAGCTTGTGGGTAATATGGAGTAGAGCTATCGTGACGCAGGCCAAGATGATCTATTAGTTCAGTCATCATGATGTTTTGAAAATGACTTCCATGATCAATGATAATCGCTTGAGGAACACCGAACCTAGAAATTATATGATTGAAAACGAAAATAGCAGCAGTTTTGCCGTCTGCCGAAAATGTAGGCATCGCCTCGGCCCACTTGGTAAAATAATATACCGCAAGGATGATATACACATGCGCCCCGGCTGAGTGAGGGTTACATGTAATAAAATTGATACCCCATTTTGCGAAAGGGCTGACGACAATTATAGGGTGGAGAGGAGAAATTCCTGCCATTTCTTCATATCACCAGGGAAACACATCACAAAATTCTTGAAATAGGGTTTTATAAGTTTGGATTTCCTCGTCCGTACAAGAAGCACCTATATGAATGTTTTTAATAATTCCGGGTTTTACTGAAATGTCAATAGGAATCGTTCGAGAGATATTTCCCAAATTCAACTCAGAATCAGGATGTTGCAATGGATTCTATGATTCCTTGACATAATCAGTGGTAAAATTAAATAAGAAATAATTTTCAAAATGATCAAGCTAAGGTAAAAACAAAGATCGATGATGAAGATCTTCCCGTGGTAAATCATCAACAGATAAAAGTTCACGAATATGCTCATCAGTATGAACAGGATCAAAAAAATTTGTTGAATCTAAGGTTGGGATTGAAAGTGACTCCCCATGGACCACATTCATTGGATCAATTTTGGTTGAACTAGAGTCAGGAAATGACTGTACCGCCTAATATGCAACTTCAAAGGGACTCAAGGGCATGGCATCACCAAATGAGTCCTCCTCGGAATCAAAAGGTACAATCCAAGGATCATCAAAAGCAATAGTGTTCGATGATATCATATGAATGGTTGCAAAAGAAGGTGATACGTTAGGAGGAGGAAAAGAAAAAGTTCCTAGTAAACCAGAATCTTTAATTAATCCCACCGCAACATCCTTATAAGGGATAGCTATTTTACCGACATATTGGATACTCTCAAAAGAGGCTGGGTTGGATGAAAAATAATTTAACTGGTCTATTGTAATGATATTTCCATTATGAGGGAATTTAATAAGCCGAAAGACCGATGAAACAACAGCAGTCATAACGTAAGACCAACTACGACCCAAAAGAAGGTTGTAATCTAGAGGAGCATCAACCACTTCCACATCTAGATTAACAGTTTTGCCTTCTAGCCCTATAGGTAAATCTTGCAAAATTCCAAAAGGATGAAACCCTCAGCCATCAAAAGCATTTAAAATTGTCGGGGATTGATTGAGCATAGGAGAACCAAGCGATCTCCAACACTGAATCAACATAATACACGTTGAAGCTCCCTCATCAATTACAGTCTGAAAGCAAGGCCTGTTCTTGACTAACATTGGGATCTGGAAAGCCATTTGATGAGGTAAGCGAGGTGTACTATTTTCTAAATCGAAGATTATAAGGTTGGAATCCTGAACATCAACAGCTCCTATAGCAGACAAAAGTAATTTACGCTGTGCTAGACATGATTGCAATGCCTCCAAAGCCGACATTGCTGAAGGGGATATAGCTAAATATTCAACAATGTTATAGTTCTGAGCAGCTCTCGCATATGGATTGAAACCTGACTTCCAAAGTACACCTTTAGCAGGTGGTTTGATTACTAAATTTGGATTAGGTTTCTCGATCTGTAGTGGATTAGAACCAGGAACAGTTGAAGCTGACGGGTTTGAACTAGAAGATTCTGGTTCCTTACCACCAACAGGATTTTTACTTCCATAATCTTGTGATCGCGTCACAATCCTGACATGGGACATCATCATAATTGGCTCTTCTGAGGCATTAGAGGAAGAACCTATCATCTTACTATCTTGACTATGAAAAGGATCCTTCAAGACAGTAGGTGTTTGAGAACCTTTTACGATTTTCGAAACCTTAGCTCGATGTGGACAATCTCTTGTAAAGTTCTCCTCATCACAGATGAGACAAGGATAGCGAGGTTTACGTTTCTCGTCAGTATATTTAGTTTTTTCTGGTTTCTCTTTTGCGTTTTGTTTATTTTTCTTCTTCCCTTTCTTTTTACTACCGGATTTTGATTTCGCTGTAGAAGATTCTACAACATGAATATCGGCAGGAACTTCAGCGGAAGCTTCTCCTGTGGAGGAATCTGGTAAAGTTATAATAGGATTAGAATTCTTTGCAGATTTCTTCTTACTCTTGGTATTCACTGAACCAATCATACCATCAGTGGCATGAGACCCTGAAGGAGTTGCAGTTATTTGATTTTGTTTGGGAAGATCGAGGATTTTTTCATGTAAAGTACCCAACTACGTATAAACGAGGTCAAGGTACTAAGCCTAAGCAATTACTTGCTCCTCACTAACTAATCCTGCCTTAGCTACATCCTCAGTGATTTTAGGGCAATAATGATTTAACAAACCATTCTGCCAAAATTTTATCTAGGATAAAAAATTTCACTAAACGTCATCGACATCGCCATTCATGAATATGGTCTGAAATATATGTAGACATCGACTGTTTTAATGAAGTTAAAAATTCCGTGCCATTTTCATATCTGACGGACAACTGAAAATGAGTTAAGAATGAAGTAGCTAACTGACTAAAATTATAAAAAGAGCTTCGTGGAAACTCAATGTACCACTTAGCCGCGAGACCAATTAGAGTGCGTTGAAAGAGCCTTAAGTGAATTGAATAATCTATAATGGAATTTGATGCACACCAGAGGTGATAAGTCATCACATGATTCAACAGATCCTCTCCTGGCTTACCCTCAAACTTCGGAATATCATTGGGAAACTTATTAGGCATTGGCGGCCAATACAGAAGATAATAAATTGGATCATTTGTAAGGTGTGACAAGTGAGGTAAATCCAAAGTTGCGATGAACGGTAACTGATGGTTAGGGTCTCGAAAACCTTGGGTCACAAGACCAGCTCCAAGAGGAGGATATCTAGGATAACTTGGAATTGGATTAGCATTAGGAATATTATATCCTCCTCGAAAACTAGGATTGACCGAACCAAACTAGGGTTGTTGATATGTATACCCAGGGTATGGTTGATACTGATAAACTAGGCTTTTCATAGCAAGACCGTATTGATACTGTCCCTGGTACAATTCATAAGTAAATTGGGGTTGACTTGTGACAACCGTACTTGGACCAGGTTGTCCTATAGGCATCTGAACTGAAGTCTGAATTGTAGGGCCAGATTGGGATAAAGAGGTCTGAGGAGTTGATACAGGAACAGTAGAAACCGGAGCTATCGATACTCCAGAAGTAGGTGGGTTAGATTGAACAAAAGCTACAGTAGTTGCAGCAGTCAATTGAGGCGGAGTTCGAGGCCAACTAGGCCCAGACTTATGAGCTACACTAGGTGCAGAAGTTTGAATAATAGACTGGACGGTTTGCTAGGTTGAACCAGAAACCATAGGTTGTCCAGGTTGAGATGACAACTGCACATTGGGTTGCAAAATCTGTTGAGTTTGAGATGGATCCCACACCATATTCATTCCAGGGTAAGGACCCATAACAGGTTGAGCAGATGGAGGACCATAACCAGGTTGAGTGTAGGACTGATAATTGAAAGGTACATTTCCAGTTCCTTGAACATATGGTTGACCAGAAGGTGCTTGGAAACCTTGAGATGGGTACTGAACTTGAGGTTGATAACCTTGAGGTACGTACTGAAACTGGCGTTGAACTTGAGGTATATATTGATATTGGGGTTGACCTTGAGGCATATATTGAGTCTAGGGTTGACCTTGATGTATGTACTGTCCGTGAGGTTGCTCCCAGGCGGTATTTGTCTGCCTTGAGGTTGCCCCTCAAGCGATATTTGACTGCCTTGAGGTTGCCCCCAGCGGCATTTCACTACCTTGAGGCTGCCCCCCAAGCAGAATCTGACTACCTTGAGGTTGTGGATTTGGAATAGCACCAGATATCATAAGAATTTATTCTACAATCAACGGCGGAGTTCCATTATGACCAGTCGATACCCCATGTTCGATAGGTTGAGGAGACGCTGCTAAAAAAGTACCAGAAACTAATTGATACCCAGAAGGAACAGAAGGACCGACATATAAAAAAGATTCTAGATTATGGGAAAACATGAATGACTGGTTTGACATATTTGCAGGAGGATAATAACCTCTGGGCGTAGGATGAAAAGGAATACGAGGTGGTGAAGCAGTGAGACCCAGATTTTCTAAAAAGTTCGTCAAAGATACATACCAAGCATCACTTCGAAAAGGACTATAAGAGATAGATTCATGCTCCCTAAGTTCTAAAGTTGGTTGATTTTCAGGGAGAGATATACCTTCGTCTGGACAAATAAGTTCTTCAATAGAAATGAGTCTAGAAGGAAGATTTTGGGTAATGATACCTCCTACCCTGGGTGAACTAGGACCACTAGAAACCGGAGGAGCAAATCCTGAGGATGGAGTAGCAGTAGGTTTGGTTTCAGGTTTAGAAATTTTAGGTTCCTCAACTAATTCACTAGTAAAAGAAAAACTACCAGTAACTTCGGAAAATGAAATTGGTTCAGAAATATGCTTTGTTGCTGGAACTTGGTAATTAGGGTGAATAATTAAAGATGATTCTCTGGCCTCTGGTGACCCAACTCTACTTTCAATAGGTGTGACAAGAGCTCTTAGCCCTTCACGCTGACTTGGTGTATATTTAGGAGGCTGCCCCCGAAGTCTACGGGATTGTCTTGGTAATTTAGCCACGATTAATTAATTAATTACTTCACATGAAAAAAAAGAAACTCTT
The DNA here is from genome assembly GCA_000404065.3 of Pinus taeda. NCBI lineage: Eukaryota > Viridiplantae > Streptophyta > Pinopsida > Pinales > Pinaceae > Pinus > Pinus taeda. Next base: position 176,272 of record APFE031127049.1, read on the forward strand.
AAGAAAACCACCTAAAGTCTCTAAAGAACCAAGCAATTGAATCACACACCTAACAATCTAAGAGTTCAAACCACACATAAACAATATCTTTCCGTACCAAAAACACTAGTTGGTGATGAAATCCAACCTCGCAGAATTCAATACAGAATGGCGGTTGGAACAGTTACCCCGACAACCTGCTTAATGAAACAGACTGGCACAAGTTTCTCCACAAAACCATCTCGAGTGAAGATAACCCCCCAGAAAGTCCAAGTGAGTCTAGTCGACGTCTGCTCCAGGTATAGTGGGATCTTCCCTCCATCGTCACCTTAGGAAATAATCCTATAGATTATGGCCACTAAGGTTATCAACAGAAACAAAATATACCCGAGGGAATAGTCTACGATCTGATACGCACGCAAGGGCAGAGTAACAAAGCTCAATCCCCTTGAAGGCTCCTTGAGATAATCCAAGGTTTACCAACAAGTGACCCCAAGCTCCTCGACAATGGTCAATCCGAGGTTTGCCATTTTTAATACGTGGATATCTGCGATCGTTCCCAATGAAAAAGGATTGATTACCTCACTGGTTCAGATATGATCATGTGCTTGACTCCTTTAAGAGGAGCTTCCCAGAGCATACATGTAACAATTGGAATCCTTCCTACTGCAAGATCAACTACTTGTTTGTTTTAACTATCTTGGAGAGTTAATTACTCCCTACTACAAGGTACTAGCTGTTATCTCAAAATCAAGCCCTGGAAGGCTGCAAACCAGGAAGACTTCAAGTAACTGTTTCAAACCAATCTTTTGACTAAGGCTTAGCCTCCTTAGCCTGAGAGGGCTCTCTCAAAGGGTTATTGATTTTGACTAATAATTAGATGGCTAACTCTTGTGGAATAACATTGACAAATATGAAGGCTTAGATAAACATTACATAAGTTTCCATTGGGCCTATGGAGTCAATCATACTTCAGTAAACAATGATACTGCCTTTACATAGAAGTTAGGGCATTTAGCATTTGGATGTTCAGAACACAACTCATATAAAACCACAGTTCATAAATGCATACAGGAAATCAGAGCACAATCAGTGAATTCTGAGTGATTACACATCTATGCAACTGTAAAAGACATTAAGGAAAGAATAAAGTCACACATTTTGAACATGGAAATCCTTCATGAATCCTGAGAAGAAAAGCAGCCAACTTATATTACTGAACTCTGTCTTTACATAAGCCAAAACAGTACCCTGTTATAAAATTTCCAACCCTCATTACATTGCTGTTTCAGCTATATATAGAATCCTTATTCTAACTAATTCGAGCTTCCTCCTCCAGCATGAGGGTAATTTGATAACTCGATAACTATCTCTAATGACACCTATCAGCTATTTAACTAACTATTAAATACAATCAAGTGCTGACTGGAGTTTTAAAGAGTTCTAAATTAACTATGACTCTAACTCCATTTTCCATGTATAGTGGCTTCTCCTTGTTCTTTGACACCTGGTCCTCTTTCGATTTGGATGAGCTGGATGTTTAATACTCCATATTGACCTTGAACGCTGAATATTTAACTGCTCAGTAGTATTAGGAGATGTCCCTTACTTCTCGGTTCCTGTTTTCCTCAAATTGCTCGAATGTACAACAGCATGTCTTCTAGCCTTTAATAACCCAAAATATGTAACACTGCCACGTTCTTGATTTGTTGTAGGCTGCATCGATGGACATGTGTGCAGGCAAAAGTTCCTTGTATGCAAATCATTTAATACCTTTTGAACGGTGATAAAGGGGCTTTACAGCAGACATTTAAACTTGGGTTAAAATATTCCACCTTTCTAAACGTACACCTGTCTTGATCTGAATGACTATTGTAGCTCCATCTGATGTCTTGCATACCCTTTAGGTGTCTCTCTT